>PVHY01020708.1:0-25040 GCA_004024945.1 Uropsilus gracilis
CCTGCCTGCCTGCCTGCCTGCCTATCTATCTATCTATCTATCTATCTATCTATCTATCTATCTATCTATCTATCTATCTATCTATCTATCTATCTATCTATCTATCTATCTATCTATCTATCTATCTATCTATCTATCTATCTATCTATCTATCTATCTATCTATCTATCTATCTATCTATCTATCTATCTATCTATCTGTCCTGATAAGATGCTGCAGGAACAGAAAACCTAGAAGGACCTAAATAAGGGTTTAGGTCAAAATCACTATACATTTTAATCTTTCAAATACATGTATTTTTCCCCAGAAAACCCATTGAGATATAGTGTACTTACTACTGGCTAAAGTAATTGAGATGTCTTATCCTTTGAGGCTGTTGTTTCACTGCTCTGAGCCCTAACTACCTCATCTGTGAGATGAATAAAGCTGAATTAAATGAGTGTATGGCAGTTGTCCTCAAGGTAGGAGTCTGGGGTTCATAATCTTCTGGTTCCAGATGACTTTGGGGACTTGCTAAGAATCAGGTTTCCAAATCATCACCTCCCCCAGTTGATTTTATTTAAGTATATCAACTTTTGAGATTCCCTGGCCTCAAGATTCCCCCAGTTTTTACATTTTTGTCTTGCCTTGAGGTTGGGATTAATTTAAATCAATATTAAGACAAAAGTAAATAGATCTTTCACATCCCTGGAGGATAGAATAAGATTTCTGACATCCTACAAACTGTATATAATGGTCTATATATTAGAATTAAGTAGGGTTAAGTGTTTGATACCCTGAAAGATTAAATATAATGAAGACCATGAATGCAAAAAATACCTTTCTAAAATAAATCAAGCATTTCCCACATAACACATGTAACTATGTTTGTTGTATGTAACTATGTATGTTTGTAAATATGCTTTCTGAGGACCAATTTCTGGAACATATGGACTAATTTTTCAATTTTTTTTACTGATCACACACATATTTATATCTATATATTACATAATTGTCTACCCTGTGGTTCTCCCATAACCTTATCACCCACCTGTGAACCATCTCAGTCTTTTGTGCCTTCCTCCTGCCCTGTTTCCTTTCTCCTCCCCCTCTTTTGCTCCATATTTCATTTCTATATTTTTGGCTGTTTTATATTTTTCTTGTATGTTTATTTTCCTAAATCCCTCATGTAAGTGAGACCATCCAATATTTCTCTTTCTCTTTTTGACGTATGTCTGCTAACATGATTCCTTCTAGCTCTATCCATGTTTCTGCAAATGACATAAAGTTATCTTCTTTGATTGGTGCATAATATTCCATTGTGAAAATATACCACTTCTTTTTCAGCCATTCGTCAGCATTGGGGCATTTGGATTGTTTCCATATCTTGGCAATTGTAAATAGTGCTGCAGTAAATATGCATATACTGGTGTCCTTATGGATTAGTGTTTTTTTGTATCCTTTCAGTAAATTCCCAGTAGTGGGATTGCTGGGTCGAATGGCAGTTCTACTTTCAATTGCTCAAGCGTCCTCCACACAGCCTTCTGTAGTGACTGGACTAGTTTGCACTCCCACCACTAGTGTAAGAGTTGGAATATATGTACTAACTATAAGTGGCCATAAATCTCTCTTAGAAATACATCATTCAACCTATAAACACTAGTTCTCAAAACTTACCATAAGATCCAGTTATGATTTCTTAAAAGCTTTAGAAAATTTTGTTCAAGTTCCTTCAAAATCAATCACTGATTGGTGGATTTTCTTTACCAGTACTAGTTAATATATGTACACAAAGCGCCCTTGAGGATTATTACAATAAGACTTACAAAACTATTGGAATTTCCAAAGCATTTTAAATTAAAAACATCAAACTCTCTCTCTTTATATATATGTATATATATAGTAAATAATCTACACTTCAGTGCATATATTTCATGCATATATCTCAGTGTCTTCAAGTGAAGGTCATTGTGAAATATCATAAGATACATAGGTAAATTCTTAAAGAGCAGAGTAGATGCATTGTTTAATAGTTACATGGCCTTCAGATACTGGCATAATCTTTCTGAACTCTTTCTGTAAAGTGAAAATAATACTAAGTACCTTATGAAACTGTTATGAAGAATAAATGTGATATTTATTCAATTAAAATACACTTAGCAAATATTTACTGTCACTTTCCATATTATAACTTTGAATCTTCCATTAATATATTGATTTATGTTAACACATTAGCATAAATTCTTATGTTACTTTCATTTTTTAATAAATGAGTATTTTTTTAGCCATCTATTATGCTTCTATCACTGTAACAAATTATCTGGAAAATAAATATAGAAGCTCTAGCCACTGTGATATCTATGCTTAAAGCACAAATTTCACTTGAGGATTTTATGACATCATCACCCAGTAGAAGGTATAAAACAGAAACACAACTTTTGAAAATTGCCTAAAGGTGAGCACAGTTGGTCTTCAAAATCAGGGTTGAAGAAAATAGGGAAGAACACCTTGGAGAGTTAGAACGGATAAACGATGGAGGGAATTTCAGCAAGAGCTTGAACAAAGGTAAGGCTGTCCACAGAGAGCTGGGAAGGTCAAACCTTTTTACAGGAGATGGTAGGAAGATGAGTCATTGGAATAAAGATATCACATGACAAAAACGTGGGCATGCATTTAGAAAATTAGATGGACCAAAAGGTCAAGGCTCCTTGAATTTCCCAGTAAAGAGTTTCAAATTTATCCAGGATAAATAATTTGGAGCAATTAGAGGGCTAAGTAGGCGTGACATATAAATATGCGTTTTTTATAAATGTATGTGGAAATAATGTTCATAAATGAAACCAAGTGGGAAGATATTAGAAGCAGACTGAATAATCAGGAGGCTATTGTATAAAGCCAGTGGACAATGATTTATATTAAAATGATAATTGTTTAGAGAAAAAAGTACACATATGAAAATTGAGGGAGCTATCTAATTATGAAAATATTTTAAAGCTAAATTTTTTAATGTAGATAGCAGTGAAAACAGGCACAGAAATTTAAAATTTTAAGTTCTTGAAAATCTTGTAGTTTTATTTTTAGTCAAATGTTTGAGTGCATAGACTTTGCCATCAATCAGCCAAATATTTATTGAAAGTGGTATGTGGACATGGATCTGAGAGCTTACAAGCTAGTGGTTAACAAAACACAGGTTTCACTCATGAAGCTTACATTCTAAGTGGTAGACAGAGGCTAAAAACAGCAAACATTATTAATAAGTACATTATATACTATGTTTAAAAGAGAAAAACATTCGGAAACAAAAGTGGTGTCATAGGATATAAGGGGTTGGAAGTGTTATGCTGAGAGTGTGCAACTCTATAAAATAGAATGGTCAGTCTGGACTTCATTGCCAGTAAGGTGATTTAAGAAGAGAGCTATTTCCACAGATATTTAGGGAAAGAATATTCTAGGAAGAGGAATTAACTATTGCACATGACCTCCAACTCCCTGGAATCATTCTCAAAGAGGCCAGCTTGGCTAGATATTTAGGAATTATTTTTAAGTCTAATGGTACACAGCAAATCACATTAGTTCATGCTTAAGCAACTCTTTCAAAGTTAACAATATGTACACTGCTTTTATGTATCACACAGGCTCCCATGAAACAATTAAAGTATGAAGAGCAGTTCTTTTCACATATAATATCAGCTAGCATATTTTTTATTGCTATCATCGATTTTTACATGGAGATTTTCATTTCTGTAAAATAAAAAACAAGGGAGGTTTCTTTGTCCTTCCCTAAAATTCCTTTGTCCATTTTTAATTCATGCTACTATTATATTTCAGAAAGGATTTCAGGTCACTTACATGTGTGCTTAAAATATGACTCTAAAATAGGAACAGAAAATAAATTATAATGAAGAAAACAGCTTAAAATAGCCTTCATAATTTCCCCTAGTCTTACTAGTCGATCATAAGAAGGAAAAATCTTATGTTAACTGATAGTATCTGAGATTTTTTTTTTTTAAAATCACCTTCATAGAAAATATGTAACTGTTCTTTCTTATAAGACCAGGCATGCAATTTTCCTGGGGGTTCTCAAAAAAGGAATATATGTGATAAAATAACACCTTTTATAACATCCTTGCCAAATAAATGAATAAAGAAGAAACAGTGTTTCATAGGAATTGCAGCTTAATTCAAGACTTCAATTGATTATCTTGAGAACCTCTGGGAAAGACATGGGATACATATGAAGTGATATTTGTTTTAGCAAAAAAAGAATCTCATTTTCTCACTTAGGATGCCACATAACCACATGTTTACAAACTCTACAAATTAAATCTCTGTCCCTTGTTCCATATAAAGAAACTGAATTCAAATCAGGGAAACTTGGATGGCATTTCTAGTTTTGTTACACATCTTTAGAAGAATGTTAAAGAGTAAGAGATGAGAACATTTTGTCTGGAGTTGGCAAGCTGCTGGACTTGAGTTGTGCAGAGACTAAAAACCATAATCTTACAATTGAGGTCAAATTAGGCTTAATTGCTCCATAATCTAGTTTTACCAAACTTGTTAAATTTGGTGCCATGAAAAGTACTAAATGTCATCTGTGTACATGATCAGAAAGGAACAACATATTAACATTTCAGAGTACCTAGAAAGTAACATCAGAAGCTACAGTGTTGTTGCAAAGCAACTTTATGATAAAAATCACAACTACCTACTGATGATGCTCTTAAAAAAAAGATAGTAGAAAAAATTTTAGTGACATTATAGCAACATTTAAGTGTCCATTGCATATTTACTATGATTCCATCTTTGTTTCATGCTCATCTTCAAATTATGTTTTTTGTGTTCAATAATTATTTGATGACCATGAAATATCTACTTATTACCATTCCCAGTTTGCCACAAAGATCTAGATGACCACAGGAACATGTAAGAAAATAATGAAAGGGAAAATGGGAAATTCTGATATGCCTGCTGTCAGATACAGAAATGGCAACACATGATAAATGGTACAAAACTTCTATGATCCTTGGGGTGAAGAAGAGTAATTTCAGAAGTTGCCCTGTGTGATATTCACAGATTTAATTCATTTGGAAAAATGCACACCGTGGAAGTCTTTATACCTTTGACAATTAACCAAAAGTTGTTATGTGTGGTACCACCACAAGCCAATAAAAGGCAGCAATAACTATTGTTTTTTAACTCTAAAGAATACAGCCTAGTTGTCTAACCAAGTCATAAATAAAAATAATGACTTTGTGATATATAGAGATACTCCTCCACAAATTAATTACATTATGCTAATAGTTCTGCTAGACTAGATTTAAACAATAAAACATTAAAATAAAAACAAGTTTACAATTATCTTGACTATTTGTCACTTTAATCAGTGGAACCTCATAGAATTTGAAAAAAGAGAATTAGGAATTAAATGTTTTCCACAGTTGTTCTGGAAATGCATAACAAATCAAATATTTTCTCATCCTCCAGGCCACCACCCAAAAACATTTTGCTGAAAAGCACAAGCTTTCAAAGACTTGATTCATCAGAAATTGAAAATAAAAGAATAATCACATTCAATAAAACAATAAAATGGTTCTAAATTTCTCAAATTCTCTATCAGCCATTTCAGTATATGATTTGAACTCATACTCTTTTGCTGTAGATTAATAATATGTGCAAGAAAAGTAAAAACTAGCCTTGCAAATTTCACACTTTGCCAGAGATTTCTGACTACATTAATTTTCACCATATTTTAAAAGTCATGAGAAAGGGGGTGGTGTTTATTTTAGTTGTTAAAACAAGTCAGAAGAGGGGAAAAAGGAAGAGGTAATAGTCTCATTTGTGAAGCCACATCTCATTTCAATTATCTTTCACTTGGTTGTAACATGATGTGAAGGATTTTAATGACCTTGCAATATTACAGGGTCTATATTTGGGGAACTCTTGCAGAGAACATGATGTCTTTAGAGGCAGATTACTTTGAGGTGATCTCAAACTCTTTCAACTTCGACCGGTGTGGTCTTAATAAGTAACTTTATTCTTTCCATGTGTGTGTGCGCGTATGTGTGTGTGTGTGTGTGTGTGTGTATGTGTGTGTGTAAAGTAGGGGAAATATGCAAGTTACACTGAAATTAAAATGATTTAACTAAAAGTTAAACGACTGAGGCTGGTAACAGTGTTTCTTAACATACATTTATGGAGCAAATCAATTAGAGAATATATTATATGATTTTTGTTGCTTTGAATTATTTAAAGACATATGGGACATTTGTAAGTGTAAGACTTATACACCTAAAATGAAACATTTATACAATATATCATGACATTATATGAATCATGTTTGTTAATGTGAAGTGATTATTACATTTATTCTCAAATATATCAAAACACATTTTGTGATATGCACTTGTTTTGTTAAAAATCATTACGTAACAAATTCTTAAAACAAATGAAAATCTCATTTTTTGGATGGACTTCCCTGATTTCTTCAATTTATTGTTTGCAACAGCTTACAAAGAAAAGAAGGCAGGAGGCTCATGCCATAGCTTATTTGCAAGGACCCACCAGGATCATCTATTTGCTCTAGGTCCACATAACCTTATCACACTTCTCTTTCAGTGTGCGTACCTGGAATATCTCCTGCTCAGTAGTAAATGAGTGTGTCCCATAAAAATTGTGAGATTTTTTCCAACTAGAAATAGCTTCTGACAGGGTAATTTTCAAATTGTGCCATTCCGATCTGCACCCTGCAGTCTCAGCCTCTCTGGTGGCTTCCCATTTCCTGGTTGTCCTTTCTCTTCTAGTAATAGAATTTTAGCTGTCCCTGTGGTATTATTATACCGTATAGCTTACACTTAGTACTATATGAGCTATGAGCTAAGGACAGTATTTAGCCCAATTCAAATGGCATGCAAAATTTCCAGGAAATATTCTTTAAAAGAGTCCTCGTAATTTGGTCTTACTCCTTTCTCTGGGAATACAGGTATGAAGGTCAGAGTTGGAAGCAAAATATGGAAGCTGGTATAGAGGGCTGCAGAAGAAAGAATCTATGGCCCTGGCTTTCTGATATAACAGATCACCCTGTGAGCTCTGGACTACTGTTCGTGAAGGATTGTATGAGATCCCCTGGTGTCTTTTTGCAACGAACAAACCGCATCTTAGGGAATACAGGTTTTAGAATGTTAGTACAGGACCTGTATTACTCACAGCTACACAGAACAATGATCACTTACCTGAACCACATCAAATCTTTTTTGGATGATGACAATGAAATTCTTTTTTTGATAAACACATTGCCATTGAACTGTTTCTTTTTCTCCCCAAACCTTAAAATTTTCTTCCTGTTTTTTTTCACATTATTTACTTAGTTTTTATAATAACAAATTAAAGGAAAACTAATTATATATCTTCTGATCGTCAACAGATTCTAGAGGCTTGACCAGCAACACTTATATTATCAGAAACATAAAACGTAATTATGTCATATAAAATATGTCATATTAAAAAGTCACAAAACATAATTACAAAATGCCCCCTTCCCTAATCTTGCTCATAGAATGGCTATTTTGCACTTTCTTATTTAAAGGTATCTTGTAGTTAGTAGTCTTGACTTCATGATGGGTTATGCCATACAGTCTGAACCACACTTCTTTAAATGGTGTCCAGACTGTGTGGAGGACCCTCAAACAATTGAAAGTGGAACTACCATTTAACCCAGCAATCACACTACTGGGAATCTACCCAGAGGATATGAAAACACCAATTAAAAAGGACACCTGTAAGCAAATGTTATTGCAGCTCTGTTTACAATTGCCAAGATTTGGAAACAGCCCAAATGCCTCAAAACCGATGAATGGCTGGAGAAAAATGTGGTATATGTACACGATAGAATATTATGCATCAATCAAGGAGCACAAACATGTCATTTGCCGCAATATGGATGGAGCTAGAAGGACTTTTATTAGCAGAAATAAGTCAGAAAGGAAAAGAGAATTATGGTATGGTCTCACTTATTTGAAGTCTATAGGAAAAAACAGAAAAATAAGAAAAATTAGAAACAACCAACAGAACCACACCATAGAGCGAGAGAGGGGGAGGAGGAAGAAAAATAGGGGACATGAAGGATAGAAAAGATTAAGAAATATGGTTAATGGGTGTTAAGGAAATGGGAAAACCCTAGAGTAGACAATGATGTAATATATATATATATATATATATATACACACACACACTATATATATATATATATATATATATATATATATATATATATATATACACAAAAAATAAAACAGTGTCCAGCCTCATGGATTTATAATGAGATGACTCTAATCCAAACTCCTCACATTTAGCACTTCATGGGAACAGGTTGAGGGAACGTGTGATGAAGGGAACAACTCCAGGGGACTGTGAAGGCAGCAAAACCTGTCAGACTTCAGTCAGATATGCTAACTGTAAATCTGGTACTGACAACACCTTATTTCCTCTGGGTTATTTCCTTGACTTCTCTGAGCTCATGCCTGTAAATGGGGCTAACGGCAGCATTTCACAATATGGCTGAAAGCGCTTCTTTCCCGGTGAATGCTTAGTCAAGGTCAACCCTTGCCCTTACTAGAGTGCTCAGACATAAGGACCATCTACGAATAGGAAAATTGGCCCCTGCTTCTGAAGACTGATTTGGGGGATTTACCTGTGGCTGGTGCTAAGGGATATCGCTCACTTGGTTCATCCTCCTCTTTGGTAGCTGGAGCATTGACCTCCTTTTGAAGTTGTTTTGAGCTAAATTAGGATGAAATCTGTAGGAAATGGAGAAAGTGTGCTACAGATGAGTCCGTTTTCACTTCCCCCACTTTGCTTTGTTAGCTCTTGACAGATTTGAGACACAGTTCCTTGGTTGGTTGGGCTTCTGCAGAAGAGCATCTTTGAGTAGATCAATCACAACTTAGCCCAACTAATCAAAGATGAGACATTATGTATGTGGGGATTTAGAGACCTATATTACTGAATTTGTGTGGGGGCAGGTCCAAAATTCAAAAACCCCAGGCGGGCTCTTTCTCATTTCTTGTCTTTGTGAGGAAAGAATTCAGCACTGATACCAAAGTCATGGAAAAGCAAGAGATTTATGGATAAACAAGAGGAAGAACAGGAAGCTCTCTGAGCAGATAGAAGTCTCGAATGGGTAGCTGCTGAGGGGATGAGAAACAGATGCTTACCCAGGTAGAGAGGACGAGTGCAAGTTTGGCTGCTGGATGTCTCCACGTTGTGTCTCTTGGTGATTGTCTAGGCCCAAGGGGTTTTCCTGGGCTACCAAGACCCACTGAGTCGCCCCATGTTAAGGTCTGCTTCTGGAATCAGCTTTGGTCCATGGTCATTGTGCTGTTGTGCTGGTCTTCTGAGTATTCCATTTTTCATTGAAATTTTTAACTTTGCAGGTCACCCTTCTAGCCCAAATTGTTCTCCATCAGGCTAATGAATGGGCCCAAGCCACCTGGGCTTGGGAGCACTCTCTTGATTCCAACCAAGTATCCTTTAATCAGGCTGGTAAATGGACTTAAGGCACCTGGGCTTGGGGTAAGCTCTCTTGGTTTCCACTCATTACTTGGATTGATACACAGACTGGGGCCTTGGTATATCCTGTCCTGACTGACTACCTGTACCCAATTTCTGACTTCCTCAATTATTACCATTGCTATGCTGTCCCTTCCTGGGGCTGTGCCTGGGGTAAAGGAAGAGCAACAAAGATATATAGTGAGAGCTTATTGTGTGCTTTGTCTTGTGCTGGACATTTAATTTCATCATTTAATTCCATACAAATGGTCTGTAAAGTAAACGGTCTTTATGCCCTTTCCACATGAAGAAACCAAGGTTCCCTTCTAGGTAATTCCTTTTAAGTAACCTGCTTATAAACTGTAGAGTCACAAATAAAAGCCAGAATGTCTGGCCTCAAAAATCTGCCTTTTCTGCTATAGAATTCTGTATCGTTGACCTAATTGAACTTTTCTTTCCTCTGCAAAATGCTGTGGGATGGTGGCTTTCTGTTTCCCAATTCTCTCAAATCCTATAATTCCACCCTCTTTCCTCTAAATGCAAGAATATAAAACTTACTAAGCTTTTCAAAGACTTAAAATGTCTTCCTCCTATGAACATAGCAGTTTAGCTCAGTACAGTAGGCAACTTTGATGTGGAAGACAGAAAGAATAAATGCGTATAATTAGGGGGTAAAGAGTAAGGAATTAGGTACTTATCACTTTTAGTTGCCATCATTCTTCAGTAACTGTTATTTAACATCTAATACTCTTATCATTTTATTTTTTAAAAATTCTGATTATACAACTGAACACAAATGAAACAATTCAGAACCCATGCTGTGTTGAAAAAAGAAAGGGATTCAACAAGTACAATTGAGCCCCACAGGAGATGTAGTTATAGACATGTTACAGCTGAAGGATCCAGGAGTACAAAAGATTATGTTGAAAAGCCCCACATTATTAGCTTAACTCCATTTGAGTCTTCCTGGGTTGGTGAGGTAGTCAACACTGCAATAACTAACACTCAGCATCCTTCATTTGTCACACACATTTTAACTTTGGAGATGTATCTCACACTAATTTATGGGAAAAAAAAGATTTCCTTGCCTTCTTTGGTAACAAAGGCTTTATTTCTTTTCCATCTTCAATGAGAGACTAGTTCTTGGGAGATTTTGTAGGGCTTTGCTAAAGCTCGACTATAATACCCTTCGAGTGGCACATTCAGTTTTCTATTTAATGGCTACATCTGCTTTAGTCATAATCGGTCAGCCTCCTTCTGGGTCACCAAGGAATGTTGCCTTTGGTTGAAATGTATTATTTCTCAGCATTATTCTTTATATATCTATTTGAGCAATAAGAGAAGGCTACTCTTCTTTCCTTTTATTATCAATACATTTGTGCTGTTGTGAAACACATTCGAATTTGCATTTTTTTGCCTTAGTTCATAATATTATAATTTTGCAAGCTGCTGGAAATGGAAAGTATTTAAAAGAAAGGTGACGTATTTTCACAATAATTCAATAAGCTGTAGAGGTAGATTCATGATGGGACAAGTGTCTGGATAAAGTGACAGAGATGCAGAGGACATTTTGGGAGGTAGATGCTCTGTGGAAATGTAACCTAACCCATTTTTCCACAGTTCCTTTAACTATCTATGATATACCCTGGGCTGGCTCACTTTATGGGCTGTATTGTTGCTAATGTAAAATTTGCTGTTTGCATCCATAGTCCTGGTTTTACTGCTTATGAATGTCCGTGGCACCACGCACAATTGTTATGCACACAAGGTTTCCACTGGCCTCTCCTGCGTTGTGAACTTTGGGCAAGGACAAATGAGTCAACTCTCCCCTGGAAATGGAATTGCAGGGTCCCTTACACCCCTTACAAATATTGCAATTAATCAGCTACGCAAATAAGCCGTGGGTGTGTACAACATGCAGCGGCATATATACCACTGAATAGCTTCTGGGGTGGCTTGATTTACCAGTAGCAGCAGCCTCCTTCAGTACTCCTGGAGCTTGCCCTCAGGTTCTGACCTAATTAAGCACTCTTTAACACCTGGTGCTTTAAAAAAGGAAGGCTCATTTAAAGAGTGTGTGAACAAAAAGAAAAAGACAGAAAAGTACCCACTGTTCTTCTCCCAACCTGTCTTTCTTGCTTCTAACTTGAGTATCTCTCACAGTTCAGGAATCTGATGTCTCCAGATGAATGGATAATCTCAATGATGTGTCTGGCCTCTGACATGGCGCTGGGCTTGCAGAGTGTTGGAAACCAGACAAATGTGCTCTGCTCTCTGACCCTGCCCTGACAGGGGCTCAGCTCTCAGCTGCCTGAGCCCTGTTACATTTAGGATACCTCTTGAGGACAATGTTGGGAGGTTGTGAGTCAACATTTGGGATTGCATCCTTCTCAGTGGGCAAGGCAGGATGTAGGTCATGGAGGGAGCCATCTTAGAAAAGACTCAGGAAGGAGCTACACCTTCCACCCTCTGTTTGTGCACAGGATGATTTAGAGACCCATTTTCATCCTTGACTTCTGTCAAAACCACTGTAGTCACTGGCAAGGGGGAACAGATATAAGAATCTGCTGAGCAAAGCCCATCCCCCTTCTCCTCCACCATGGCTGCTGTCTCTCTAACCTTAAAAAAAAAAGGTCAAATAATTGTGAACTGAACTTTCAACTTTCCTGTTGTGTGACCCACACCCAAGCTAGGACTTGGCATAGGACTTGCGGTCATTCACATTATAACTTGGTCACTATAGTGCTTTCAAATTTGCAACAAATTTTTCATTTAAAAACTACCAAAACAATCAAAACACAAAGTAACATCTGTGGGACTTTGCTCTAGGCCAAGTGTGGGTCTAAGCACTTTATTAGCATCTTCTCATTGAATTCTCATGGTAGCTCATGCCAGGAGAAGCCCAGGGTCAGGTCAGTTGAACTGACACCTTGGCTGGGTTGCCTTTCCCTGTCAGTTTCCTTCAAACCTCACAGCTACTCTGTGCAGTAGCTACAGTTTCCCTACCTTATGATTGTGAAAAAAGAGTCAAAAGTCTTCATGCAATAGCTTGGGTTTGAATTTGTTCTTGGAAAGAAAATCTTATGTACTTTGGCTGTTTTTCATATCCATTACAGCACAACTGGCTCAAATATCTATTTTCATGAATCCATGGCAATACTCACCTATGTGTCTCCTGGGATTCACATTTGCCCAAATTCCTAATAGCATACTACTTTGTTTTCTACTTAGCAGCCAGAGTGTGAGAAATATATCTAATAATAAATTGTATATTATATATATCTAACATGTTATAAATATATATGATTAATATGCTAGAAACATAGTTCATCTAATATGTTCTAGACAAATGTAAACATGTGTCAGGTTCTGGTTGCTGTCAGATTGCTAACTTTGCATTGTTTGGGAATAAAAACAGCATCCTTAGTATGAGCTATGCAGGAAGATATAATCAGATACTGTCTACCTAGCACTACTAGTTGCAACAAACCTGGCATCTTCTTAATAGGAACTGTGGGTATCTTATGCTCAGTGAAATAGATCAGAAAGAAAAAGAAAAGTAGCAGATGATTTGGCTTATAGGAGGAATATAGGGAAACTGAACAAAAAAGAAAAAAAGACAAAACTTGCAGGCAAATTACAGATCCAAGATATATAGTGGGGAGGGAGAAGCAGAGAGGAAGAGCACAAAGAGTGATGGTTACAGTTCATGGGTGATGTGCTGGGGGGAGATTTATGGGGATAACATGTAAAGGGAGAAAGGAGATATTGTACAACAATGAATAAAAAGTAAAACTTAAAAAATAAAAATACATAAATAAGTTTTAAAGCAAAAGAAATGGGAATATCTTATCACCTGAACTGTTTTCCAAGGATAAGATTTCCTACAGGAAAATATAAGACAGAAATTTCTGGACACTTATCACATGTTGCCCGATTCAGGTCATCTCTCAGAAATTTTGAATGTCTATTCCCTTCCACTATTGTAAGTGGATTGCTTGAGATAAAGAATGCATTCTCCCAGAAATATTGTAATAAAAACTATAAACTTTTAATGCCTATTTTATAACTTTATATATTAAAATTATAATCTAATTATGCTTTTTTTACCTGCAAGGCAAGCAATGCTATTCTTCTGCAACTACTGTAGCTTCCCATCTAATGAAACAATATTTGAAAAAACAAGTTAATATTTACTTAGCACTGACCATATATCAGATATTTTCACAACACACATTATATAATTATAAATATATGCATATATAATTCCCACAGAAGGCATGAGGTAGTTTACTGTTTTTCCCAATGTACAACTAAAGGAAATGAGGCACATAGCAGATTCCAACTTAGAGAATAATTGAAGCTGAGGTATACTACAATCACATTTTTTAGGAGAAAAATCATGTTCTAATGTCTCCTAGTTGTACTTTTAACATTAGTAGGATAGCAAATTATGTTTTAGTAATCAGGTATAGTTTTGAGGATGATTTGCTCCTATTTTATACATTGAAAAGCAAAATAAAAAAATGATAATCATTTCCTAATTAAGAATGTAGGACTTGTTTCTCAGCTTTTAACATTCTCCCCTAATGGTGACAATTAACAGTCCCCACTTTCAACTGATTTATATTTGCTTCTGTTGTTTTAAGAGACCCACAGTCTTGACCCATTCATTCAACAATTTCTGTTAATATCTGAATAAAAGATAAAATAGCATGCACACAGCTCATCATCTATAACTTGCAAAGTTATTCCTAAAAATAACTCCAATTAGAACATTGTCTTCAGAAATGCATAGAAATAACAATTCTAAAATGTCTTGCAACTGTCTAGGTCTTTTTATTTTTTTCTCCTATGTTGGGATTGCTTCCTACAGTGTAGAGCTGTCTGTTTAGACTTTTATTTTTCAAAGCCATAAGAAAATTGTGCAAGTTTAAAGGATCAGATCTCAAGTTATTAATATTTGAGCAACTGTAAAAAAATTAAGCTAAAATTCTAGACAGCATCATTGATTCATTTCATCTATTGCCTTTGTTGTTTCACACATTGGGGAAAAGTTGGTTGGGATTTGTTCAATTTGGAAGAATTTTTTAAAAATGTTTTTGTTGCCTTTGATAATTTTCAATGATGGGTCAGCAAGTTAAGGAATTGAAATACATTTTTCATTGAAAATAAAAATATTTTGAATTCAAAAGGATGCTCTAAGAATTCTAAGGTTTTACAAAAACAGAACTATTTCTTGGTTTTGAATTAAGGCAAATAAAGTGGATATTTAAACATGAATTTTGCATTTTATATTCTTAACATATATTATAAACGCAGAACACATCATCTGTTTATTCAACCCTCTATACACTTTACTCAAAATACATGGTCTACCTACTATCCTGGTGTACTTCCTTTTAAATAATATTGCCAGCATTATATTACATACTACAAAGACACATCATAACACAAAGAGAGCTGTTACTTGATTTTTTAAAAAATAGAGTTAATACACATAACCCTATATAATAAATGTGGCAAAAGAAATACTTAAGTATTTTCTTCAAATCTTCCTCACGGCTTTGCTAGATGAAGATCCCTCAAAACACTGCATGCTTAACAGCCAGTGTGGTTGAGGTGTCAATTAAACAGAACCAACTTGGACTCCTTTTAGTGAGTTTGTTTTTATTGAGCTAATACCAATTTCCAACCAGCATATGACTTAGAGGTATGGATCACACCCAACACAACATCATAATCCCTTATTCCCCTTCCCACTTTGCTCTATCCTTCCCCCTCTGGTAGCCTCAGTTCTGAAGTCAGGTGAAAGGCTCCCTGTTGATGCTGAGTCAACAATTAAACAATTAATTAACAATTAAACAATTAAACTCCCAGCTGTGGGGGGATGGGACTTTGGTAGCTGGAAGTTGCAAAATGCCCATTTCAATTGAATTGAATGGAGATATATTTCTACCTTTTAACCAACCAAATATCTGAAGTGGAGCACACTGACTTACAAAAGCCCTGATCTCACAGTGAGAAATTCACTCTGCGACTTGTCATTTTGCATGACTGTTTTTAGATGCTGTCTTTGTGTTCTGAGTACCTGGTTCTGTAATCCCATCTCCCAGTCTTGGTTTATAAAAAAGAATCCCCTGGAGTTCCTCTTAGCAGTGCAAAGCCTTATTGCTTTAGTATATGGAAGATCTCAGAACATCAGTGGTGGGTGGGTTTGCAGGCTTTATGTAATATAGTCACTCCGTATGTGCATTTTTCTGGGTTTTTGTTTCCTCCTTCTACCAACTGTTGTGGCAATCCTCACCTTTCTACTTCCCTCAGTGAAGTATATTAGGATTTTTCCTGAGCTTCTTGCCAGGACATTAAATCCTGTATCCTAGGAGAATGATCTCACGTCAGCACATTTTTCCTTGTTTAACTTTATGTTTGGCTTTTCTCAGTTCAGCACACTTAACATTGGCCACTTCTGGTACAAGATGAGGAGGTCTTGCATTCCCTTTGAAAAGCCTTTTCCTCCCTTCACACTTAAGCCTAGCACTTTCCAGCCAGGATGGGTTAGATCATTCATGATTTTTAACTGTAACTATAGCTATGCAAGCCAGGATAGGTCTAGAGTAAGCACATTCCATTACATGTCTTGTAATGGAAACTTCCATGTCACCTTCAAGCATTGGTGAGTGATACACAGACACAAAGAAGAGGACAACTTTGACAGATCCAGAGGGATCAGTAGAAACTGGGGATGTGAGATTCCTGCCTGCATCAACTCTGGCACTGGGGAATCAAACTCCAGACCCACAGCAACATGCAGCGTTTTAGAGGTTCCCTCCTTTGCCAATCAACAAGGGAAGAAAGCCACCACCAGTGGCTGTGACCCGAAGGCAGAACTGCTGTCAAGAGAGAACAGAGGAGCTCAAAGAACCACCTGGGGAAATCTGCCCCAGCAGTGAACACCTCAGTGCTTTTGGCTGGGAGTTACATTCCTAAACCCAGAAGACACAGAACCAGCAACAGGTGACAGACACCAGAAATGATCCCAGAGAAGCCACCACATCTGCCCTACAAGTTCCTGATGTGCTCAGCCTGACTATTTGCCTCAGCTACTGCTGGAGATCTGAGGGCCTTCGTCTGTTGCTGTCCAGGAGTGTGCAAGTGCACACCCAGGGGGGAAAAGGGGACATAGTCTGGAAACAAAAAAAAAGGATAAGTCCCATGGACCAAACACAGACCAACAGCTCTCAGCGAGAGTAGTTGGAGTGACCAGAGCAGGAAAGAAGGGGGAAAGGGGCTGTGGTAGGGAATAAGAGTAAAATACAACAATGCAAACATGACCTATGTTGTATGATGATTATAGAATAAAAATATATAAAATTTCCAAAAAAAAAAAAAGAAAGAAAGAAAGAAAAAAAGAAACTGGAGATGTGAGGTTTTCAAATGCGTCCGATTTCAGGAACCTATTGTTTCCCAGTTCCAGTCATTTCTTGGAGGGTCTTGTCAGCTGGGAGAATAAATTCTTCAATCTCTGCCTTGAGCCAGTTCAGACACGAGAAACCACTCGCATGAAAAGGACGTTAGGTACTTTTCAGATAAAATATGGTTATGACACCCCCTAAAACTTCATATTACTCTTTCTCCAGAATTTCTTCAAAGAGATCTTTCACCATTTTTCAATGAGACTGGAAGTTGTGGAGGGTAAAAATCAGATTCTCTGGATATTAATGGTAAGTGGCTGAGAATAAAAGCTCATTCCTGTGGCGATCAAGCATCAGTGTGGTCCTCCAGTTAGAACAAGGTCTTATGATAGTCAAGTAATTGACTCCAGATTCTTTTGCGTTGGATTCTGTAGGTATCCCAATTAACTCTGGGTTGATAATCTTTCTCCAGAATGCATTCTTAAAATTCACATGCTTATCGATGGCAATAACCTCCACTTTGTTTCCCTTAATCATGGAATTAAAGGTCTTATTATAAGAAAGGTCAAAATAAAGCTTTAACCTCCCTATGAAAATAATGAACTTAAAGTAATACCACATTTCTGAAGGCATTGTGTAATCAGTGCTACAATAAAGGACTTGAAATTTATGGAATGGTGATTCCCATTCCACTTAACCCATTTGGCTATGGGAAAGACAGGTTTGGAGAGTACCCATGGATGATCACAAATTTGAGCAGGCACTGACTTCAACTGTAGCTATTGGTGTAGCTTCTTTTTTCTTTTTCCCAGAGCAAACCAGCACATCCCTTCATACCTAGCATGCACCAATGCTGATCTGGTCACCCACTTTGCTCAGTACTCTGTTGCAGTAGGGAAATGCTGAGAGACCAACAGGAGTCCTGATAGGATATTATTTTTTGGTGGGGCAGCCACCTATGGTGGGTTATTTATATTGGGGCACTTCCATCATGAAAAAGTGAACATTTGATTCTTTTTTAAAAAAATCAATTTTTAATTGATTATACATACATATATATATTTTTTACATCATTGTCTACCCTGAGGTTCTCCCACCATCTTAACACCTGTGAATCATATTAATCTCTTGTGCCCATCTCTCTTCCTGATCCCCCCTTGCTCTATGCTTCTGTTCTACTGACAGTTTTAAATTATTCTAGTCCATTTGTTTGTTTTCACTGTATCCCCAATATATTGTGAGACTATCAGTATGTCTTTTTTTTTTCTTTTTGGCTTATTTCCACTAACATGATTCCCTCTAGCTCCCTCCATGTTGCTGCAAATTGCATAAGTCTTTTTTTTTTATTGATGAATAATATCCATTGTGTACGTTTACCACAATTTCCTGACCTATTTGCGTTTTGGGGCATATGGGTTGTTTCCATATCCTAACTATTGCAAATAGTGCTGTAATAAACATCCAAGTGCAAGTGACTTTTTGATTAGAGTTTTTATAAACTTTGGGTAAATTCCCAGAAGTGGGATTGCTAGATCAAATGGTAATTCCATTTTCAGTAACTTATGGGTCCTTCATACAGCTTTCCATAGTGGTTGAATCTGTTTAGAAAAAGTGAACATTTAATTCTTCCTGAAATGGACACTTTGTATGTGGATTTGCCTTCCCCCCATGCTTCTGTCAAAACTTTCATCCATGAATTTCAGGGGAATTTCAGCTCCCTAACAAGGAGTCCATTTCATAGAAAATGAAGTGTGGCAATGGGTTCATGCACATGGAGTTAATGGATTTTTAACTTGTTTCTCATCATCTCAAAGCTGTTGACTTGATTGTTAAAATAAAATGTCTGAAAATTGGTGCTATGATGCTAGGGGGTTGGCAACATCTGTCCTCGAAGGTGAAAATCAGCATCAAATGCTGCTGTCTCCCTGTAGCCAGCATGCATGGTCCAGGGCTCAGCAGGCAGAAGTGGGAGTGATTCCTTCCACTATTATGCTCAGTGGTCTACCGCAGGGTGGTAAATTTTTATTTCCCATCTCCATATCTTTAGGCTTTGCTGGGGATCAAACGACGATTCCATTCAACTTGTAATTGAAACTGCTGCCTGGAGTCTGAGCACTGACTTCCTTATGCTGCTGAATCGACAGATGGATAGAGGGTTATTCTATTGACTGGCATGTTTGATCCTGACTACATAGGGGAAATAAACTGCAATTTCACCATGTCTGAGTGTCAGATGCAAAGACAGCAGCCTTACATAGACGACTACTTAACCAACTCGAGTTCTAACTTATGTAAGGTCAAATCCTTATAACAAAACTACAGAGTTATCTATTTAATCTTCCATCCCATCTTTATCATCTATAGTTTTCTGATGGTTCTGCTTTTCTTATTAGACCCTGACTGATACAAAACATAAATGTAAATGACTGCAAAAAAATTAGTAATAAAAAATTAGTAGTAAAAAAAAAGTAATAAAAATGTTGCAGTAAATTTTAAATCCATAAACCTGGAGAAGATGAGAGGTGCTTTTGGAAAAGAGCTTTTGGATTAATTACCACTAACGTCAGACTATCTCTAAGGTCAGAAAATGTATTCCCAATAGGATATTCTATTTTTTTTTTTTTTTTGCTTTCTTCAATGAAACAATATACTTTAACCAAAATAGGCCTGCTATTTTACTTGCTAAATAGGCATGATAGCTTGGAGGAATCTAATTAGTCTAAAAGCATCAACTCTTAGGACAATGTTTTCTATGTTTCAAACAAATGACTGCAATATGACCTCTAGAACAATCTATTTTCTACTGAGGATTGCCTGTGTGAGGCAATCTACGGGAAGAATGGGAAACATCAATATGGGATCTCTTAGAGAATGCCTGTCTCTATTAGCATGTTTTGTAATATCTCCTGGACTTGCAGAAATTGTTTCAGACACAATTTTTTTTAAAGCTCTGTTTAAGACCAAATTCTTACAGCTTTATACTATAATAAGAATGTGACCTATTTTGTGATAGCATGCAATTACAGTAATGAAGTAAACGGTTCTACCCTAAATCTCACTAATATGATGGAAATTCACTCACATTTTCCAGTAGAGGTTAATACTGAAACACACAGAGTTTTGCCAGGAAATGCCATGTGACAACTCCACAAACAGAGGTTGAAATATATTCTTAAGGTGGCATGTAGTTCCAGTTTCAGTACTTTGTGATTGTGGTAAATAAATGAGGATACCAAATGTTACCTCAACTTCACAGTCACTTCACAAATATCCTAATTTTATCTTAGAATTCATGAAAACAACTTATTTTTGTCATTTAACACCTTAATATTCAAGATGTAGACACCTTATTTAATGGGTTTCTACTGCTTTCTGTTCCCATACCAGCAGCAGATGGGTTCCATGCTCTGCCCTTCGTTTCAGTAACAGGAGCCTTTAATCATTTCAATCAATCATAGTCTAACTATGATTAAAATCATGTGATGAATTACAGTGTGTATCCCAGGCTCCAGAAAGCATGTCGCTTCAGAAACATTTATATGTAGGATCAAAAAAATTAGGCATTCAACCTTCTCCCCCTCACTCTCTTCTTGAATCAACCAAATTGTCCAATTACAATAGCATTCTGGAAGATTCATTCAAATATTTGTTGTCAGGGATGCCAGAATGCCTTTCATCCTAAAGGAATTTTAAGCACTAGAGCTATTTTTCCGAAAGGGTTCACAGCATTATTTTTGTAAGTCTCCTTACCATATTTCTTTGAATATAATAACCCCAGGTATTTCCCTTCCCACTTCAATTTTGAGGAACAAATATATTTTTTCATTCGGTTGGTTGGTTTTCACTTCAAGTTATTTTCACAGCAGTGAGTTGCTTTGGCTGTTGACAAAAGTAGTGGCTGCTCTGAAGAAGCATGAAAGACTCAATTTGCTGAAAGAGAAAGCAGCAATGTGTACAGGCATAGCAACGATGCCTGAGTGATTTGCTATGGAGGAAATTTAGCTGTAAATTGCAGTAGCAGTAGTGCTTAGGGCTGCTGTAATCTAGTCCCCTAACTTTTATCTTCTATGACCTTCTTCTCCACCTATTCCTATTATAGGAGTAAAATACACACTCACGAGGCCACCAAGGTTGAAACCCATTGAAACAAGTGTGGGAGGGCCAGGGGTCATGAACTGAGTCCTGTTTTGAAGACTTCCCTTCATTTTAAAGATTTTAGAAATGATTACAGAAGAATTCTGGGGATTCAGCTTATCTCAGCAGTTTAAGAATCTAAAGGGTAACTTTCTCAGCATGAAAAATCTGAAGCATATTTTAAAATAAAATCATTAGAAACAGTTTTTGAATACATTTCACAGTTTACCCAAGCTGAGGCATGTAAAAAGAAAGAGAAAAAATACAATACAATGGTGTTCTGTCCCTGACCATATTACAATTCAAATATTATGAGGACTAGTAAACAGCCTGAGAATGAGCTGTAAGCTCTAATGTGATCAAGCACATTCTTTCCAGTCAGTTGCAATTGCATTTATTTAAACTACTAATTGGTATTATAACCCACTGCCAAATAAGATACACACAGCCCAGTGGCTCAGTACCAAAGTCAATACATAAAGGGGGTACAGGAGGGATTGCTGGAGAAACAATTTTGCGCTAACTTTTCTATGAATATAAATGTAATTTGGCATGAAAGAAGGAGTAAAAAAAGGAAGACATAGGTATAAAAAATTTTTTTATGATCTTAGTATGCTTGCAAGAATTTATTAAGCCTTGAGATATTTCTGAATGACAAAAATGCTCCATTTTATTCCATGTTGCCAGTCAAAACAATGCTTGATTCTGAATTTCTGCAGTCCAATTGATTGATGAATTTGCAGTAAAAATTTTTTTTGGTAATCATAAATTATACCAACTGTTTAGTATGGTTCTTCAAACAGCTGCTCATGAACTTCAACCATCCTATTTACTAGATGTGTGATGTTAGGAAAATTTCATAACCTCTCTGATTTTTAGTTTTCTTTACTAAAACATAGAGTTAAAGTGATACTTTCTATTCATAAAGTTATGTGAAAATATGATGAGGTAATATATAGAAAGTGCTTAGCATGGTGTCTGGCACATAATACAAGCTCAATAAATGCTTGCTATTTTTAAAGTTGCAAGCCTACATAACCTTGCAATATTCATAGTATGCTTATAGAACTTAGATCCATAATGGCTGGTCCTTAAATTGAGTGTGGACCTATCATCTTGGATAGAGCATGGCTATGAAAAGAAATTTAGACTGGGTCAGATGAGTTCATTGCTTTCTGAACTCCAAATGAGATAAACAGAAACTTTTAGAATTAGGCATAAAAATAATCAGCTGATAAGCTAGCAGCCTGAAAACAGATGAGTTCTGAGAAGCTCTCAAGAGAGGCATCTTCCCATGATCAGGCAAGGAATCAGAAGGTTGGAATGGGGCACAAAAGATAAAGACTCCTCAAGTGTATAGCACAAGAAAGAACACTTTATCAGATCAGTTTGATTTCCATCCATCCATCCATCCATCCATCCATCCATCCATCCATCCATCCATCCATCCATCCATCCACTCATTCATTCACTCATTCTCCTTTGCTGAGGAGAATAATCAAGAAATAATTGAAGAAGAGTTTAGGAATGAAAGCAGACATTTGAAAAAGACCAAAGGGCTGCTGAAGGATCATACTGAGTCCCACTAAAAACTAAGGTACAAATTGATGGCCCATTTATTCATTTAACTACTATGTGCCAGAGCCAAACTAGTCAGGCAGAGGAAGCAGTCTATTCCTGGAAGGACTACTAGGTCTCTGAACTATTTCTTGGTCCTATGTGATCATCCATCCATTCAACAAATATTGATAAACACTTACACTAGGTTGTGTTCAAGATACTGACGATGCATTATTAAATGAAGAAAAGATTCCTGCCTTCTTGGAGTTACCTGTAGTGGGAGAAAGCCATCTCTAAACACAAGAACAAAACAGAAAACACTTACATATGTGATGTCAGTGAGTACTAGCAGGAAACGGAAAGATGCAATTTTCTATTCACTGAAAAGTGATGCTTGAGTACAAATGAAGAGATGGGGGACCTACCACATGAATATCTGAAAGGTAGTTTCCCAGGTAATATGGAATAAGGAAGTTAGAAAATGGTCACAGGCAATCAGTCAGGATCAGGGGGTTCCAGCCTACTTGCCAAACAGAATGAAGAACAATGGTTGAAGCCAGGAGCGGCCCCAAGCTCAGATGTCCCAAGTTCAGGTGCCCCAAACCCATCTACCACATGAGACTGAATGCAAAACAATTGGATGAAGTTGAAACTGGGTGCCCCTACTCCCACCCCAGGTTGGGTTGTGGCATTTAGCAAGGTGCTCATCCCCCCATTGGGCGGTGGCAGTTTGCCCCTCCCCCCCTTTGGTAAGGCAGTTAAACTGTCAGGAGTGGCAGTTGGAACATGAAGTGGGACCAGAAGCAGGGGGGATAAAAAGGCAAGGAACAGAGACTAGGGGAACACAGACTTTTGGGGAGAGAGAGAGAACTTTTGGGAGAGGAGAAAAGAGAATGGCAGGTGGTTAAAGAGTAGCCCGAGCAACCAGGCTAGGCAGAAGCCCCCTGGAAGAGTGAGCTGGAGATGACAAGGAGCCATGGTGTCTGGCAGAGTGGCCAGTGTGGAGAGTATGGCATTGTGGCAAGGTGATATGGAAAGCTGGTACCTAGAGATGCATCAGCAATTGTGGAAGAAGTCTGAAGCATCTTGAAAAGGTGGAGCAATGTGGAACATTGGGGAGAAAAGAAGAAAAGAGAAGATGCTGGAGAAAGGACTGGACTTTGCAAAAGCGCCTACCCCTGAGGTTCAGAGGGGCAAAGGAACCATCATTGGACTGTGTCTTTGGGACCTTTGGGACTAAGAATGGCAACTGGGGTAAGAGAACTGCCACTTGTGGCTTGAAGGACTTCTCGTTTTCCCTGTTAATTCCCTTGTTAATAAACCCTGTTGTTAAACTGCAATTTGAGTGGCAATGCTATGCTGGTGAAACGGACCTTGGTTTGTTAGTTGGAGGGCTTTTGTCCCTTTTTTTTTGATGCGATTTCAAAGTCAGGGTGCTCCCGACTCAGTAAAAACTAAAGTAGCACAATTCTACAGCAAGCATTCAAAGCTCATTTCTGCAAAGCAAGCCAGGTAACCTGGGAGACTCGGTGGGGGGTCAGTAACCTAGGTAACCTCACCGGCCCCAGCCCATTAGCAAGAGATAGAACCCTGAGACACCCAATGACAGAACTCCCACTGAAATCCGGTCAAAAAGGAGGGGCAGGGCAAAACCCCTCCAACTAACAAACCAAGGTCCGTTTCACCCGCGTGTAGCAGCTGCCACTCAAAATGCAGTGTAACAGCAGAGATTATTAACAAGGGGATTCAACAGGGAAAACGAGAAGTCCTTCAAGCCACAAGTGGCAGTTCTCTTACCCAAGTCGCCATTCTCAGTCCCAAAGGGCCCAAAGACGCAGCCCGAGATGGTGGCCCTTTCCCCCTCTGAACCTCAGAGGTAGGCACTTCCACAAAGCCCAGTCCTTTCTCTGGCGTCCTCTCTTTTTTTCTTTTCTCTCCAGTGTTCTGAGCTGCTCCACTTTTTCAAGGTGCTTCAAGCTTCTTCCACAATTGCTGATGCACACATCAGCTTTCCAAATTGCTGGCCGTCTCTAGGTACCAGCTTTCCATATCACCTTGCTACAATGCCACACTCTCCACACTGGCCACTCTGCCAGACACCATGGCTCCTTGTCACCTCCAGCTCACTCTTCCAGGGGGCTTTTGCCCAGCCTGGTCACTCGGACTACCCTTTACCCGCCTGCCATTCTTATCTCTCCTCTCCCAAAAGTTCTCTCTCTCTCCAAAAGTTCCTTCCCCTCGCCAAAAGCTCTCTGTGTTCACCGAAAGGTCTCTGTCTCCCCTAGTCTCTGCTCCTTGCCTTTCTATCCCCCTATTTCTGGTTCCTCTTCCTGTTCCAAGAGCCCCTTCCGGCAGTTTTAACTGCTACACCAGAGGGGGGAGGGGCTAACTGCCACTGGCCAATGGGGG
>PVHY01020709.1:0-25077 GCA_004024945.1 Uropsilus gracilis
CGGCTAGAGCAAGTCCGAGCAGACCTCTCCTCCCGCCTCCCCTCCCAGCCGTCCACTCTGGCTCCAGATGGCTTCTGGGCCTCCTGGGACTGCCCCACCCTCTCTACCATGATGGTCCGGTCAATTTGGCTTCCGTCTGCCTCAGGGCCCTGGACTTGATGATCTCCACCCTGGATCTCTAGTGGTACACCTGCGGCTGGCTCCTACTTCTTCAGGTTTCAGCTTCACTGTGGCATCTTTAGCGAGACTTCCTGCTTCTTCTACCTACCTGTGCGCTCTCCCTGTTTATCTCTGCATCCTCCCAGGGGTGGGCAAACCTTGCCAAGGGCTGGACAACACCTATGTTCAGCTTTGGGGGTTCCCAAAGGTCCCTGTCCCGTATTATTATCTATGCTTGCCCTTTAAGATGTCAAACGCCATTCTTAGTAGGCTGAAGTGTGCTGACGCTTAATCCTCCTGGTTGGGTCTCCACTCACCGTGGACAAGATAGCGCCTCCCAGCTCCGGTCAGTATGCGCTGTTCCGTCTCCACTGGGCTCTGGGAGGGGCTCCCACAACACAAAATGTTCTGTCGTTTGCTTTTTCACTGACCTGATGGCGGTTTTAATGGACAAGTAAAGCAGAACCAGAACGAGAGGAATATATCCTTTTCCACGGTGACAAATACGAGCTCAGACCTCTCCACTTGCATGGGCATGCTGGCCCCAGGGGTCACAGGAGAAGGTGAGGAATCTGTGCTCACCTCCTGCATCTCACTCACTAGGTCCTTGGCCAGAATCCAACCAAATCGCTGCGCCTCCACCGAGCTTGCTCCCAGCCGCCCTCTTCCCATCACCATTCAAGCCCAGCAGTGTTTACATGCTGTGTCAGCTCCAATCATTTTCTTATCAGGGAAGACAGCTCCCAGACTCACTCTGGGCCATCAGAGGCTGGAATTGGAGAATGAATAGTGTTTGGGGGGGTGGGCCCCCCCATCTGACCAGGTTGGGGCTCTTTCTATCACACCTTTTTGAAGTTCTGGAGAGAAAGGTCAAAATGGACACCTGGAAAGAAGACTCATTTAGGCTGGTTTCTGGATTTTTCTACCATAAGGAATTCCTCTCTGCACATCCATCACCTCATCTCTGAATAAACACGGTGCAAAAGCCTTGATAGTACTTCAGGAAACAGGCACATGAGTGGCTTGGGAAGGTCACGTGGTATCACTATCAAATAATGTTTATTGCCACTTACCAGGCTCAGGGCTGGGAAGTCCCTGACATCTGGCATCTGGGACCCCCAAGTGGGGCACTTTCCTATCCCACATGGAGTAGGGGAGTAGGGGAGGCTGTTGAGGCTGAGCACAGACAGGTGACCTATGCAGGTCCCCTAGTAGCAAGTGGCAACTTCCAGTATGAGATATTGTTGTGAGAGAAGATCCCACGGCTGGCGCCACTGGTATGAGTCTTGTGTTTGTAGTGGGGACAAGGGTGGGAGCAGATGGACTAGTAAAGAATGATGGATGGCAACAGCCACAACCCAGATGAGAGGAACGAGGTTTCGGGCCTGCGTGTGAGCTATGAAGTGACAGGAAGTGGCAGGCATTTAAATTTTGTAATTTTGAAAAGAAATCAGTGGTTTGTTTCTGATACAGAAGCAAGAATGAGCAGAGATGAGATTCTATGAACCTTAGCTGTCAGGTCATCCCAGGAACAGGTGTGAAGACAGGCAAGGGGCAGCCTTTATATAGGGTGGGAGAAGAGAGAGTTTTAAACTATTAACTTTAACTTAAAAACCCTCTTCTAGCTTTACCTTAAATGCAGGCTCCAGGCAGCAGTACCTTGCATTTTCACTGACCACCTACTACTGTTATGCAAGATTCCCTGCTGCTTGCCAGTTGCTTTCCTTTAGCTCTCTTTCTCCCAACTGAATAAAGAAAACTCTTACCTGCTGTTTAACCTTCTTTGGGTCCTTTGTCAATCATAACCATTTCACTAAAATTCCAAGCCAGAACAAGACTCTTAGAGTGAAGACTAATTTATTACTAAACAAAGTGAATTCCTAATTATTTAACTACAGAAAGAAACATATAAGAAAAATCCCGATCAGTCCAACATTGTCCAAAACCTTCCTCAACACTGTCCAAAGTCCTTCCCCAAGATTGTCCAAAACCCTCAGTTCTTTAGTCCTGTTAACCTCACCACTTGTCCAATCCTTCAGAGTTCATTCACACGTGCTTGAAGAGTAGACACCTCTCTTTGAAGTACTCCAGCTCTTCCAAGCAGGCAGTTGAAAGTGTAACGCTGTCTTCTCCTTGTTGTCCTCCTCCAGGTAGTAAAAAGATAATCCATAGTACAGGAACTATGGTACAGGAACCAGCAACGTTCACTTTCTTCTCAGGCCTGGCTCACAAGGCTTCTCCATAAACACCCAAGTCAAACTCAGCAAGACAGACTCTAACATGGAGTTCAAATCTCCAACCTCTTTAGCTTTCAGCTGGCACATTCAGCTTATGTTTACTAAAAGCCCTAAGTTTACCAGCCCGGGCCAAAGGCCCCAGACCCCAGGTTCTTCAGCCCTCATGGCCTGGCCTCCATCTTTTCTCTTAAAATGGCTGAATCCCTTCCTTTTTCCCAGCTCTCCTTAAATTTGCTTATTTCTTTTTCCCGCCCTTCCAGGAACAAGCTTGTAAGTCATCACATTACAGAGGAAAAACTTGTTTCTCTTCTTTCTCCCATCTCGTATCTTTTGGAAAAGAAATTCTAATGAAACCCATTCTCACATCTAACATGTCCTTCTTGAAATGTGCAAACCTAAAGCCATAGGAGACAATGGCACCCAGGGGGTAGGTGCTCCGTATCAGCCTGAGCCCCCCTCCTGAACCTGTGTGTGTGCCCTGCCCTCCTGACACACAGGGCTGTGGGTATCAGCCCATGCCTAATAGCTCTGCCCACCTGGCACTCCCCCTCTTTGGACTCTTCCTTCTTGGGTGCAGTGATACCATTTAACCTCTTGCAGGTTAAAGAGGGGATGTGGGTATGGAGCTTGGGCGGCATCAATAGATGCTAGACCTCCATCCTCTGAACGCCCATGAGCCTAGGCTCAGACCAGGGGAGGGACTTTCTCCACAAGTTCACTGAGCCCCCAGTGGAGGTGTCTGGGGCCCTGGGACACAGGTCAGAAATCAGAGACCTAGAGATCAAGGGAGGGCAGCTGGCATCACAGGGGACCCTCCTTTTGGGCAAGGCATGTAAGCCCTTGGGCCTTAGCTGGCTCACCTGTGCAATGGGGAGAATAAAGCCTCCTTCCAGAGATACAGACAGCCAATAGGCACATGAAAGAATGCTCCATATCACTAATAACCGGGGAAATGCAAATTAAAACCACACTGAGATACCATCTTACACCAGTAAGAAAGTCCCATAGAAATAAAATGGGCAACAACAAATGTTGGCATGGATGTGGAGAGAAAGGAACTCTCTTACACTGCTGGTGGGAGTGTAAACTGGTTCAGTCACTATGGAAGACTGTGTGGAGGATCCTCAGACAATTGAAAGTGGAATTACTATTTGACCCAGCAATCCCACTACTGGGAATCTACCCAGAGGACATGAAAATACTAATTCAAAAGGACACCTGTACATGCATGTTTATTGCAGCCCTGTTTACAATTACCAGGATTTGGAAACAAACCAAATGCCCCAAACTGATGAATGACTGAAAAAATGTGGTATATATACACGATGGAATACTATGCATCCATCAAGGAGGACAAACATATGTGATTCGCAGCAACATGGATGGAACTAGGACTCATATTAGCAGAAATAAGCCAAAAAGAAAAAGAGAAATACAGGATGGTTTCATTTATATGTGGATATAGGGAAAAACAAGCAAATGAATAAGAAAAATTAGAAACAACCAATGGAACTGAACAAGAGAAGAGGAGAGGGGAGAAGGTGGGGGAGGGGAAGGGCACAAAAGAGTAGGATGGTTAACAGGTATTAGGAAGTGGGAAAGCCCCGGGGTACACAGTAATGTAATATTAATATAAATACATATATATATATGCAAAATTAAAAAAAAGTTAAAGTAAAAACAAAACAGCCATCACAGAGATTCTAGTTGACATTCTCCGTGGATATCTCTTCTATCCTATTCCCCATTATACATTCCCAGAAATAATAATCAGTACACTGGATTTGATGGCTGTCATTCCTGTGGTATTTGGAACTTTTAAATCATGCATCAGTAAATAATATATTATTTTGCATGGTTATAATCTTGTAATTATGGTATTGCAGTATGTATACCTATCTGTATGTAACTTGCTTTCTTCCCCCCCAAAAAATTTAAAAAATTTAAAAAATTTTTTAAAAAAGAAAAAGATGTAAAAAAAAATAAAATAAAAAAGTCTCCTTCCAGGGGGACCGGGAGGATGAAGCAAGGTGGCAGGTACAAGCCCTTCGTGTCCCTGTGTCTCACCTGCTCCTCCCCCGCCTCTCTCTTGCCAAATGCCTGCACCGGGAGTTGCCGTCACACTCCAGCCTGCTCCCGTGACATGGAGGTGCCCCTGCTCCCAGGTGCAGCCAGCTCTGGGGCTGTCTTTGCTTCTGCCTGCTCCTGACTCTCGCTGTCCTCTGCCTGTTCTGGGCTGGTGCCTGTGTGGGAAGGCAGCTGCGGGCTTGTTCTGAGTGGATGCTGGTCATCTGCCATCTCAGCCTGTGGTGAACCTGGAGGGAGCAAGGACTGGGTCTTTGTTTTTCAGTCACAAAGTGTTGGTGGTGAATAACACCACTGCCAGGTTGTGACTGGCACATCCCCTTCTCTCCTCCAGGCAGATCCCAAGGACCCAGGGGTCCTTAGAAATACCCAGTCCACCATGTTGCTGTCCAGACCTCTCAGTGGCCTCGACTGGCCTCAGGATAAAGACAAAATCCTTCTCAGGGTTTCCTGGGTGTCTGGAACATTCTCTTCCCCTCTTCCTGTCAAACCACATCAGTCTGCTCTTTGCACTTGATTTTGCATCCTTCCTCCCTCCCATCAAGCACCATGCCCACGCGGATGTATGGAGTTGTCTAGGGTTGGCGCGAGGGCTGCCCTCAGGCATGGGTGCCCCGAGACTACCACACTACCTCTGTGTGCAGTTTCTAATGAAATGGCAGCTTGTAACATGTAATTTTATTTTTCAAAATTATACACATTTATGTAATGCTGAAGTAAATTAGTTCTATTGTGTGTTTGCTCTCACCTTCTCCTCTAAGATTTTCTTATTCATCCTCTTTTACCTTCTCTCTCCAGGGTCCTGCTTTTCTGATATTTTAAACCTGTACTTAAGGTGCCAGTTGGAAATTTTAGCAAGCAGGGGTTTAGCTTTGGAATTTTAGAAAAAGGAAGAAGGAACTAAAGGAGGGCAGAAAAAGGACTATTTGAAGAAGGAAGGAGGTAATAATATCACCATCTTCACCACCACCATCACTATCATCACCACCATCACCACCATCATCACTATCATCACTACCATCACCACCATCACCACCATCACCACCATCACCACCATCATCACCATCACCACCATCACCACAACAGTCACCACCATCACCACGACAGTCACCACCATCACCACCAGCCTCACCAGGGGATGAGTGAGTGATCGGTCTTGGTTTCTCTCTTCCCATCTCATCTGATGAGCAGACAGAGACTGGAGATAGAAATGGGAAGTGGCAGAGAGTGCGTAGGAAGGAACATAAAATGGTGCCTAGTCTCCCCTTCCTCTTGGGTTCGCTTCCTGCAATTTCAATTCCATGTGGTCAACATGCTCTGAAAATATTAGGTCCAATTAGCTAGAGGGTTAGGCGATAGATAATAGATACACAGCTAGACAGACTGTCATGACAACTATCGATCTACTTATGATTGTTCACCACCTACTATGCCTCACTACAGATTAAGCTCTGTCACAGGTATGCATGGACAGGGAAAGACACTGTGTGTGGATGGTTCAGGATGATCCACGGGGTCTTGGGATGTCGGACCTGCAGATAAGGGGACCCTTGCCCTAGCGGGGTGGCTGGGACCCCAGGGAGCGTGGTCCAGGTACGACTTCTCAAGGCAGGTGCAAAGGGAATGGTGCCCAGCCACTCACCGTGGCCTTAAGGAGTTAATGTTTCATTTTCTATTTTTTTCCAGTTTAAGTCCACTTTCCACATCCCCAAAAAAGCTGGCATCTCCACCAGCTGAATGTGAATCACCCCCACACTCAGAGTACAATTGGGTGTCATGTTCTTTACTTAATATCAGCAGTAGTAGCGCTCAGCACCAAAAAAGCCCCAGTAATTATAGGTCTGTTTTCTCCGCTGTTATTGCGCGCATGTAACAAAGCACCTGTCACGTTAATTGTGCCCTTTTAATAAACATCTCCTCCAGCCACACAGCCGAAGATGGGGGGGAGGAGGAGGGGGAAGGGCCGGTGGTGAAAGGAGAAGCTTCCTCTTGGAACCGGACTTTCAGGTTCTCCTGAGTCCAAAGAGGAGCTTGTTCGTCTGAGGCTGCAGAAACCTTCACCCAGACCTCAGGGAGAGTGACGGCAGAGGTTCCAGACCTCAGGGAGAGTGACGGCAGAGGTTCCAAACAAAACCAAACACCCAAACCGGAGACGCAGTGAAGAATCCTCAAGGAAGAGGACACTGGAAGAAAGTAGCCAGACCCCCTGGAGTCCAGATCTCCTGGAGTCCAGAGCCCCAGCACCACCTCGAGGACAAGGTTTCCAGGAGGAAAATCCGAAACAAGAACCACGCACCCTGTTTTGCACATCTAGATGTTGGGGGCATCTCTCCCTCCACTCCGTCCTTCTCTAGGAAAGAGGACAGAGCTCGCCGCTTGGATGCTTTTTTAATTTCTGAAAACTTGCATCGCATTTAAAAGCTACGAGCCCGTCTCTGCCTTTCAGCCGTGTTTGTACGTGTGAAAGTTAGCAGCATCTATGGCGCCCGCCACGCGGTGTGACCCCCACAGCTCTCAGGGCAGACGCTGTAACCGCCACTTGGCTGATCCTGGCATCCAGGTTCAGGGGGTGGCCACGTGCGGGTGGATGCAGGTCACCTGCAGCTTCCAGCAGGTTCCCTCTGCCAGGAACCCCGGAGGCCAGCCCTGCCCACCACAGCCCTGGGGCAGTTCCACCCGCAGCCTCGCCTGCATGGACACTCACAGTACAACCTCTTCCGCTCCACCACGCCAGGGGCATCACCACCTGTATCAGTCACCGGGCCGTGGATTTGTTGCTCCCATGGCATCCACGCTATGGAGTCACCCCGACTTCCTTCCTTCCACTAGCCACTCACCCATCAATGGACTTGAGTGACCTCCAGTTTGGGGCTGTCATAGAATAAAGCTGCTGCAGGAAGCCCTTTTGTGACAAGGGTCCTCCTTCGCCGGCTGTTGTCTGGGCCTGCGAGCGCCACCCTTATGAGCCCCTATTCTGGTGGCTTAAACCACAGACGCTCTTCCCGCACTTCTGGAGACCGAAGGTGGCTCCAGCGAGGTTCTCTCGGAGAACGCCCCCCTGAGCTTGACACGCCGCCCTCCCAGTGCCTCACACGGTCCTCCCCTGCATCCTCACCTCTTCCATGACCTCACTTCACGTCCACTACCTCTACAGCAACCCTGTCTGCAGGGCCTGGAGTTAGGGCGTAGGAATGGCCCCCAACAATGCCACATGAGGCAGTGCGTTGCTGGGGATGCTTGTGGATTCAGTGCTGACCGATACTTCAGTTTTCCAAGGGAATTATACCACTTTCAAGTCCTGCCAGCCGGGAGGGGTTCGGTAGGGGGGTGCAGTGGGGTGTGCTGGTTCTTGGTGCTTGGATGTCTCTCACTGCCAGTCTGGTCTTCGTGGGAGCCAGCCTGCTGGGAGCTTGCTCACTGCTCACTCTTTTCCAGGCTCTACAGAGCCACCACTGTCTGGTTTGATACTCGCATCAAATCTACACGGCTCAGTGTAGATTTCACCTGTTCACCGCTTAACTCACTGGTTCCTGGGACGCCTTTGTCTGCCTCTCAGGCTTGGAAGCAGTGTTTTCCCCCAGGGGGATGGCGACACGGCCCTAAATTGACTTCTTTGCAAGTTTATGAAACGTCTCAAAACTCTCGAGTGAGTGGCCTTTGCTTGTCTACAACAAATCAAGCCTTGTTTGAGAAAGGAAGGCAAAACCCTCAGACGCTGTCAAGCTGGACATTCCGGACAGGGGTCTGGAGTGGTGGCTCTGGGGCTGAGAGTGTGCTTCCGAGCATCTTCAAAGACGCCATCTCATCGTAGGAGAGCGAGGGACCGGGGAAACCTCTGGAAGAAGACAGAAAGGAGGCCTGGCTGTCCGATAAACATATGCAGAGGAAGGAGATGTGCAAATGTGTTTCACATGTGTGTGGACACGCGCACACATATGCAGTGTTTGAGTATTTCTGTTACATAATTTTTAAATGATCTACAGGAGATTCTGCCAAGAACCTTGTCAGCAATCCTCAAGGTATCTTAAAGCGATTGATGGTAGCACATCAGTAGTAATGAGACTATCAGTCATCAACATGTTGACTGACTGAGGTGCAGAGGTTCAAGGACTTGCCCAAGGTCACAAAACTTGTCGATGGCAGAGCTGACTCAGACCCCCCTGACTCTTTCTGACTGACATCCTGCTGCCTCCATAAATTCAGGTCTTTCACACATTTACCTGCAGGATCTCTAATGCTGCTGCTGCTGCAGCTAAACAAGTGTTATTAAACCCATTTTAAAGATGAAGAAACAAAGGCATTAGTTGGGTCATGTGGGCGGGACTCTCCCCAGTTGCTATGACTCCATGAATGCTATTCCTACTCATAGTACCTCACATCTCCATTTAAATCTCAAATGCAACAATATCTGACATTGCATGACTTCGGAGCGGTAAGTCCATCCACCAGAAAGTTCTCCCTGGCATTGAGTTGAAATTGGCCTCTTTGCGACTCACCCGATTGCTTCCAGTCCACAACCCAGCACTTAGCACTTAATTACATCTTGTCTTCCATTGTGCTCTAATTGTCTCTTGCGGTTCCTCCCTTCTCTCCGGATCACTTGCCAGCTCCTTGGGGCAGAGACAAGTCTTGTAGCTGAACACCTTGCAGGCAGGCAGGGTGAGCACTTTCTTATTAACCACATACTTGTTGATGGAAAGTTCCCACCAGGATTTCCCCCAGGGGGCCTCATCCCAGGTGTGTAGAGACAGTGTAGGAAGGTCACAGGGGATTTGCAATTTAAATATGCATAGAGTTTGTGGTAATTTGCATACTCCCTCAACAGACTCTGCATCAACACTCAGCAATTTAACATTTAAAATGACACGGCTTCCCCAAGGCTGTCATCTCTTCTTTCTCTTTTCCTTCTTCATTACTGTGCGCATTTCAGATCAGGACTGGGAGTTTGCACCCTAGGTGTGAGTAGAGAGCAGTCCTTTTGCTTGTCCCCTGGAGGGAATGTGTGTGTACCAGCACCTGCAGCCTTAACTATTCAGCCCTGCATTACCTGGTTGGTGCCCTTGCAGTACCTGAGGACCTCAGGTGAATTCTCTGGCTTCCATAACTGTACAGTCTGAGGACACTGGAACTAGACATAGAGACGGCATCTCCAAATGTTAATAAGCTTTCTTCTCCCTTGCCGCCATTGCAGTCCCGTTGGAAAGAGCTTCCCTTGCTCAGCAGATGGAGCCAAAAAGCTCAAGACTTGCAGCTGATTGGGCCGTGGGTCACATGACCACCCTGAGCCCATTGATGGGAGGGGGAGAAAAGCACATTGATGTGCTCCCACCTGAGTGAGTTCCTTTCGCTCCAGCTCGTGGGGTCTGAGCGTGGAGAGGAAGGTGTCACCTGAGGGAGTGAAGGGCCTTCCACAGACACAAGCAGGGCAGCCCCAGCCCTTGCTGATCCTCACTCTGTGCTTCCTGAGGCCAAGGAGGCCCCTTATGGAACCTGGAAAAGGATAAGAAAAAGATTCCTTCGAGGCACTCCAGGTCTCAGTTGCTTGCAGACTGCTGAGTGTTGGGGGCGCAGACATGGCTCCCCCACTGTGGGCTCCCAACTGTGCTTGGAGAGGGGGGAGCAGAGGATGCGGTCGATGTCCGTGGAGTGTGTGGTGCGTTGAAGAAGGCTGGGCAGCTCCTACTTGCCTGCAGTGCTAACAGCATCGCCTTCTACCCTCCTCTGAAGGCCTTTCAAACACCTTCAAGGGGACGTCTAGGTTAGCTACATCCAGTAGCTCCGCTCTACCCCTATCAAATGGAGAAGGAAATGTAGCTGCTGAGAAGGAAGCTCATCTGAGCCAGCAAGCAGTACCACACCCCTCCGGGTAGATGACAACCCTCCTGTCCTCCCCAGCCATACGAAGGGCATCTCACTTTATGGACCAGGAGGCAGCATCGGAGGTGAAGATGCTGGTCCAGTGCCAGGCGGTGGTGCTGGGATCTGTGGTCGGCTGAGCCCAGGTGGTGACTCAGCCTCCTGCACCTGGGGCTGCGTCAGGACTCGCCGCTTGAGTTCCAAATCCCAGGTATCCTCAATGTGGTCACTCAATGGGGCCACTAGGCAAGGACCCTCCCGCCCCCGCAAGCTGGGCAAGCGGCTGTCAGCAGCCTTCACCCAGAGGGAAGAACAAGGCGTCCTTTGTGCTCTCCTTGCCAGAGCCTTGAAGTCCTGACCCAGAAATGCCGCCTCCTTTCCAGAAGGTATTTCTGTCCCCTCCATCACTCATTGCTAACCCTGTTCCAGAGCCGGTGACGATGGCGCCGTGGCACGAGGCCAGCCCCCGGGGCTCCTGGGTGTGTGCGGAGCCGAGATCTGGCCTATTTTGCCTGAGTGATGAGCAGGCTGGTCACTGCTCGGCTGATGTGTGAGAAAGGAGGGACACGGGTGACCCCGCCTTCTTTCTGGACAACTAGAAGCTATCATCTGCTGAGAGGTGCTGGCGAGGCCGATGCTGAGAAGAGGTTGCTTTTTGTACCTGTTATGTTCAACCTGCTTGCTCCATGGAGGACGTGGAAAGATGATGAGGCTGGAGAGGCGAATGCTGGACTCAACACCACGCAGACAGTAGTCAGTCCATGGGGTGCAAAGCATGAGGGTGAATAAAGAGAAGAGGATGAACCCAGGGACAACTTGAAGCGACCAGCCCTGGAGCACAGGAGGCGAAGAACCAGCTGTGAGGACCACAAGAAGGCATCATGAGGGCCGAGGTGGCAACCAGGCGGGACCCCCAAGAGCAAGTGATGGAGGAACTCCAAGAAGGGTGCAAACATGGCTGCTTGTTGGATGGAGGGCGCTGGACTTCCACTCGGTGCAGTGGGGGGTTTTGCACATCCCACGTCCCAAGTGACCTTGCAGGGGCATCTTGGGAGCTGGGGGAGAAAGCAGCGGAGAATGGGAAGAGCGCAAGAGGAGCCCGTTCTTTCCGCATGTCTATAGGAAAACAGAACACAAGAGTGGGCCGACCAGGGTGGATTTTCCAAAGACCAGAACTGTTACAGGACGTTGGAGATCTGACGTGAACAGCACAACAGTGGGGGATGATTTTAAGGCTCAAGAAAAGATGGAGCAGTTGTAGGCATTGTGTCCCAGAAGGGGGGATCTCAGTGGACAACGGGGGGGGGGGCTGCTCTTCAAATGTGAACCCACTTTCTCGCCTCCACCTGGTGGCCTCTCCCCAGCAGGATGCATCCTTGCCTTTCCTCCTCGGAACCACTTCCAACTTCTTGAAGAATACGCCTGTTTGAGAGAACAAAGCCTGGGACAGAACACTTGCTATTTCTGCTAGCGATAACCATGAATTAGAGAGAAGGGAGAAGGAGGAGGTGACAGAAGACTTTGTCTGAGCTACTGAATTTAGGTGTGTGCGCTGTGAGGGTGCTTGTGAAATCACCTTGCTGGGGAGGTTTTCAAGGTTGGGAGGCAGTTCCAGAAGGAAGTGAAAATTAACAAACAACACTCAAATACAAGGGACAGAGCGAACTAAGAAATCTACAGCAGACCCGCTACTCGTCATGTGCCTCCAACTTAAAAACAGTCACCATCTCTGGCTTCCATTCAAGGTCATTCATGCGGAGTGTGTAAATAGAGCTGGGGGAAGCTGGGAGGCGGAGAAGTCTGTCCTCTGGGAGTGGGACGTATGTTGGGCTGAGTTTGCACAGGTCAGATTCATGCATTTGGAGAGTGAGGCAGGAACACTGTGCATGCTCAGAGCAGGTCAGGTCTCCCAGGAGTGGAGGAGGCGTGGACTTTGCAGGTGGCGCAAGAAATGCATGCTGTGGAATACCTGGGCGTGTTCAGGAACCATCTAGTAACAGTGCAGCGGGAGTTGGGGCTTCGTCCCTCATGCTGTGAGAACCTATCGGAAAATTTGAATTTGGGGCTGACTGTGTGAAAACATTTAGATTCCAGAACATTTAAAGAAGTGGTCAGTTTCCAGGCATCTCTTCCCCTCCCTCCCAGTAAATGAACAGGCTGGTCCACATACACTGTGGTTGGCTGAGTTAGAGTTTATTTTGGTTCTGGAGGCCCAGCTGCAGGTGTGGAGGGAGGAAGGAAAACGTTCCCTCTGTTATTTGGCACCAGCCAGGGTCTGATGTGTGATGGCGAAGCAGCTTAAAGAGTTCAGTTTAGAATGAAGCACCCCGAGTTTCTCGGTGCAGTTCTCTAACTGCTGGTGCACCATTTAAATAACAGGGCAAAGCAAAAACCTTCAGAGGGTGATCTGCGTACCCCTAAGAGTATAGGAGGTATACCTCTGAGTATGCAGGTGAGTAGTAAATAAGAGACTGGCACGATGGGAAAGTCACCCCTTTTTCAACTGTCTTGTGACACTTTTGAAAGCTTCAGTGAGAACTGCCACCAGATCTTTGTCCTTATATTGCCTGTGGTAGACCTGACTTAGCCTGAGTGGACAATGACAGAGTGTCGTAATACAAGATGCTCCAGAAACTTGGGGGAGGGAAGCAAATGCAAAAAGAGGGCTGGATGGAGACCTGTAGTTGAACAGGCCAGCCCCTTCCAGCCAGGGCTCTCTCCACCGAGCTGAATCTGGATGTGCAGGAAAGCTATGGGGGGAGGGGAGGTGCCATCACAGGAGGAGCTGCCATTTCTCCTCCCCAGGAGCTTTGATGTCAACACCCCTCTTAGCCTCCATGAAGAAAGACAAGAGCCCTCCAGCACGGTGACTTCCCCTCCAAAGAGAGCTCTTCAGCAGCCATCCACACTTCCTCGAGGAGATGTTATCCGCTCACCCTCATTCGAAATGTTCTTCCCACCCACATTACTCTCCAAGGCTGCAGTTCTATTATGCATTTCACCCCATTGCATTCCAGCTCTGGGGATGTTTCCACATCCTTTCTAGACTAAAGACAATTGCCTGGTTGCCTCACTTTTAAAAAAATGTTTAAAATGTTATCTGGTTTATCACCGGTCTATAATCTGGGCAGGGTCAGTGGGGATGGCGTGTTGTGACCCTGGTGTAAGGTGCTGGTTCAAAGGCAGAGAGGGGGCTTCTGCAATCTGGTTTGTGCTTCCTTCCAACATGGCGGCTGGTAGGCATCCCAAGAGAGACAATAGAAGGGAAGCTCTGGCACCTTCATATCTAGCGTAAGCCATAGGCACCACCTTTACTACCTCCCATTCGTTGGCAGCAAGTCAGAGGTCAGCTCAGATTCAAAAGGAGAGGCCTGATACTTCACCGCTTGATGGGAAGTGATAAAAAGTGTGTAGACTTGTGGACATAAAGTTCACCACAGACCACCTTCTGGCTGTGAGTTATTTATGTTCCCACCACAAACAAAACAGAGACACTGTCGCCAAAGCCTCCCTCCCCAAAATATTTCACCCATCAGAGAACCAGGCACAAGAATTCTGTCAATCTAAATTAGGCCCAAATCACATCATTTAATCTCAGCTTTCAGCATGTTGACACCACCTCCTAAGCTTAGAAACTTATAGAAGTAAGTGAACTACCAGAATTAAATAAAAATTGTTTTAGATGTGATGCATAACACTTAATTTTATTTTTATTATTTTAATAATAGATAATAATTAAAATATTGTTATTAATTTTATTTCTTTTACAAATTCCATCCATTTTTAAGCAGTATTGGTTTCCATGTGGGGCAGCAACATTGCTTTCTTTTAACATAGCTTTTTAAAAAGCAAGTTATTTACTTACTTATTTATAGATGCATTTATTTTTTATTATTAATCATTGTTTATGTATTTTACATATTACATGTTTACATATATATATATATATATATATATATATAAATTTATTACAGCATTTCTTTCCCCGGGGCTCTCCTTCTACCTTATCACCCGTGAACTTTCATCTTGATCTTCTTGTGCTCCTCCCTTCCCTGATTTCTCCCAAAAGCAAGTGATTTTAAAGAAAACAGTATGTCAAGAATAGTATGGGTAGAATGCAATGTGGCAGAAATGAGAGAAACATAAAAGCAGAGGTGCTGGCTGTGTTCCAGTGCGGGTGACCTCACAAATATTAGCATCGATGAAAGAAGTCACTTACAAAACGCCCCATTTGGTCTGAATCCATTGATAGGAAATATCCAGAAAGCCATATTCAAGTAACTAGGTCTGAAGTTGCCTGCTACTGGGGGTGGAGGAAGTCAGGGCCTTTTCGGGGTGCTGGAGATGTTCTAAGATTAGACGGTGGTGATGGCTGTACAGTGCGGTAAATCTAGTAAAACTTGCTGCCTGGGACAGTTAGAACAAGTTAATTTTATGGTATGTAAATTACACCTCAATAAAGCAGCTTAAAATGGTGAGTTTGAGCAAATGCTTGGTGCCCTGGAGACGCTGAGCAGTAACAGCAGCAACGTGGCTTCTAATCCTGTCCATCTTGATGCCCACTTGGAGGACAAAGGTGGGACAACGTCCATCAGGGCTGGTTTGAGACCACACTTAGCCCTGCTTATTTCTTTTATCAACAGTAACTTTGAGGCATAGAAACGGCTAGAAAGGAACAAAGCCACCCACCGCCCTGACCAGCCCCGGTGGATGGCAAGAACCACCAGGGCTCGTTCCCATGGGTGTTTCATCATAAAGATTGACGTGTCATTATAAAGTCGTCAAATTTGTCATTTTTAATTGATGAGTAATATTCCATCGTGTATATGTACCACATTTTTTTCATCCAGTCATCTGTTTTGGGGCATTTAGGTTGCTTCCATGTCCTTGCGATTATAAATTGTGCTGCAGTAAACATCCGAGCACAGGTGTCCCACATATAGGTCTCTTTTGGGTAGATTGCCAAGAGAGCAATTGCTGGGTCAAATGGTAGTTCCATTTTCATTAACTTGAAGAAAAAGACAGAAACCAAATGACTTCACTAACATATGGGATACAGTGAAAAAATAAACAAAAGACTTGGGGAAAAGTCAAAACAAGCTAAGCACCAAACTGAAGAGCGCAACTTTGAGCAGGAGGGAAAGGGGGCGGGGGGGGGGAATAGAGGGGAGGGGGGCGGTAAACCCTGGGGATTACAATGTTGTGGAATTTATATATAAATAAAAAAGAAAAAATTATTTAAAAAAATAAAAGGAGACTTCTGATAAAAATTCTATAGGCACAGGCCCGGGAGACTTAGTACTCAGCCTCGGATTTACTGCATCCATCCTTCGTCCAGAATCCCGGGACCTTGGCACAAATGAGGCTGTTTGGAACCAACCCCATTTGTCGTTTGTACTTTTTTTCCTCCAAATTTAACAATCCAAATTTGTTTCTTCATGTTTTTATTATTTTTTTTTTACCTTTACAAGGGTCACTTTATTCATCTGCTAGTTTTTCTTTGTTTTATTGCTCACACACACATTTATATCATTGTATATCCTGAGGTTCACTCATGAACCATCATCCTGATTTCTTGTGCTGATCCCTCCTCTGAGCCCCCCCTCTCCATCTCTCTCCCCCTCCCCTCCCCTTCCCTTGCTGCAGGCTTTGGTTCTGTTGTCAGACCAATCCCACTTGTAGACAAGACAACATCCAAGCTGGACTTCAGCAGACACAAGCGTTGGGGTTGAAATCCCTACGCTAAAAATGGCCTGCGAACCCCTGGCTTAGACACGCAGGGTGGATAACGCCATCCCAGGGCTGGGGTGGGCTTTTTTTATCCTTTCCACAAATTGCAGTCATTACCATTTGTGATTTCCTCTATGGGAAGGCAGAGGAAGACTCTGAGATGAGACAGCTGAACAGAATGACGGGCAGTCCGGCCTCCCTCATGGAAATCTCATCTGCATGAGTCCACCCTCCCCCCCTCACCCCCCACCCCCATGCAGATGGCAGGATGGGGGGGGCACAATTCTCAGGGTGCCATCCCAGCTGTGCTTCTGGTCCCTCTACCCTCGTGGCTGGGCTTGTTCCCTGCGGCACGTTGTCACTCAAGAGTAGCCTCTCACTGGTCTTTATCTTCCTGAGACGCTCAAAGGAGACAATCTGCTAAAAGCCAGGGAACCCTTGGGAAACAAAGACGTGGGGCCCTGCCATTGCGCCGATTGCTCAGAGAGGAGCCCCCGTCTTATAGGAGCTAAAGCCAAGGAATAAGAGCTGCACAGCAAGCCCTCGCGGTCTCAGCTTGTCCTCCCTACCTGGGGCTGCCTGACACTGAGGCGGTGGCTGGTGGGCAGCCAGATGTGGTGTGTGAAGTCACACGCTAGGTGTAGCCCCACCCCCAGGCTTGACGTGTTTGAGATGGGTGAAGGGAATGATGTGAAAGCACTTGTAAATGCTTTTAGCCATGGTCTTGTTGAAATGTTAGCATTTCGAAATGCTTACTTCAATAAAATAAATTCTTAAGGTCAGTTTCCTCTTTGGGGACTATTTTGTAATTTTATTGTATATGTTGATTCTTCATGGGAGTAATAGGGGTTGATAAGAGTCTCTAAGTTTTCAGGGCACAGTATTATACTGCCAGCACCATGCACCATCAAACCACTGACCCCCAATATCTGCTTCTCCTGTCTCTCCCTTCCCCTCTGGAACGCCCAGTCTTTTCTCTGCATCTAAACATTTGCTTTTATTTAGTTGGCTCATCTGCTTTGTTTCTTTCTCTTCTACATCTGAGTGATTTCACTCACCTTTTCCCTATTTTAATGTGGCTACTAGAACATTTAAATTACATTTGTGAAAATCATTATATTCTCCAATTAATAAATAATGGTTCAGGGCGATCTGAGCACACCTTAAAAACAATGAATATCTCCAAGGGCTGAGAACCTTGCTTGGTACCAAATTGAATATATTATCTAAAGTAGGATTGTTTCTCTCAACCCACACTGATATAAAGAGAAATATTACCACAGCTAAATAAATCAAAGAACAATGAAGTAAATTGCATTTGCGAACAGCTTGTTTCTGTGAGCGGCTCATCTAGTCCCTCCCCCCCTCCTCCCCCCCCACTGAACACTGGCTTCTTTCTCCTTCTTGAATGAGGCAATCACATACTCTGAGCTTTTGCACCTGGGGTCTCCTGATTTGGGGGTCACTTCCCTGACATAATGTAGCCCCCTCCCTCCTCTGCCTCACCCAGGTTTCTGTTTAATCATAACCTTATCAGAGATCCTTGACCATACTTTCTAAAGATCCCTCATCATCGTAATTACCTTTCCATGTTTCATCCCTGTTCAGAGCACTGATGTTCAATGCTGTCCATCCATTTGTCTGCTGGTTTTCTGTCTCTCCTACCAGAATGTATGCTGCAAAATGTGCCTTTCTAGTGACTCCAGGCCTGGGCATGCATCGTGCAGGAGAGACCAGATGGAGGGACTCCGGGTACTCTTATTCCCTGCCCAAGTCTTTTTTTCCCCTGCCTGAAGTCATAAAGGAAAATGACTGCATGCAGAAAACAGAAAGCAGGCATGCAGCAAAGTTTATTGTAGACAGTATCTTTTATAGCTACAGAATTCAAGGAAGGGTGAAAACTAAGATATATTGTCTTCTTAAACTTGTTTGTTATTAGGTAGCTATTTCTATGGGTGCAGTTCCCAGGGTCATCAGGGAGATGGTCCAGGGCAAGGAGATAGGAATAGGGAGCAGGAAGTAGGGAGCATTGACCAAAGTGACTCTCAATAAGCACAGCTGACAAGGACCTCCCGCGGAAATGGTTTGCCATTTCCAGTCCTTGAATTTTCTCAGCAGGGCTGGTCAGTCCATGCAGGTGTGACTACATGCACATGCACATGACTACATGCTAGGTCACTACAAGGTCTCATGCAACACAACAGGTTGGGGTCTTGTTATCACTGGGTTTCCAGGGCCTGGCATGGACTGGGGCAATGCCTTGGGCACGGAGCTCTCAAGGAGACAGAAGAGGGCATCTTTAGCTCAGGGGTCTTGACTTCTCATGGGATCATCTGCCAATGTCCCAATCAGTGCTCCTCAATCATTGAGTGGGATTGACTGACGCCTGCTGAGGGAAGCAGAGAGGATGCTGTTCCTGACAGTCCACTGTCCATGCTGAGATTCTTCAGGCATTTACCCTTCCCTTCCCTACAGCCAAGTGCTTTGGAGGAAGGAGACTCAGCCGCATGTGGGCTTGATTCTCCTTGCTAGTGATTGGCTAGGAGTGACCCTAGGCATGTCACCCAAGGTTGGCCAGTGAGGATACAAGGGCTTACCAGGGAGATCCTGGGAAACTGTATTCTTTCCCAACAGAAGAGAGGGACTCTCTTTGCTTCAGACCATGTTGTGTCTGGTGAGCTGCCTGGAACTGCTATTGGAACTGTTGTCTTGGGACAACACCAAAGTGGTGTTGTCTCGGCAGCAGCCGAGTGTCTAAGGATGTCACTGAGTTAACGACTCGACCAAGTGTGATGTCTGTGCTGCTGCAGGATTTGCCATGAGACAAGAAGTGTCCTCACTTCTCAGTGATCTTGAGTTAGCATTTGATGATGTGCAACTGAGAGTTTCCTAGACCTGATGGCTGGCCCTGCCTTAGAGGAAGGGAAGGAAACTTCCTGTTTTCCATCATTTCCCACAAAAGCAGTATCTGGATTGGAGAATTTCATGCAGGGTATGCTCTGGAGAGCAGTTCCTGCTGGGGAATGAGGGAAGGGGAACCAGGCAAGGGAGGAACTGAACTGCGAAATAGTAGCACTAGGGTTCAACTGATTCACAGTGAGCTGTGAGCTGAGAGCTGAAATCACTCCAAGAATTGGGTTTTCTAAAGACAAAGGGGTCCGGTTGCTTTACGGCTGCAAGGAACGGAGGACCTTGCCTATGAAGGTGGAACGACTTTAGTTGGAAGCATTTCCAAGAGAGAGATTTAGGCACGTGATCCTCAGTCATCAACATTCCCAACTGCTGGAGTGAATCTAGATGGCTCACCACGCAGAGACCATAGCCTGCTGGAGAACTGGCATTTGAGTTGTGGTTTAAAGAAGTAAGAATGATCTCAGTGGAGGACTGGGCAAATGGAGACCACCCAAAGGATAACAAATAGTATCGGAAAACTCAGAGATGACAAAGAGCATGATATAGCCCAAGAACAGAAAGGTGGTCCTTGTCCTCTCCACTCTAAGTCAACCCCTAAGTTGGATTTTCTGTCATACCCAATGAGTCCTAATGGATACATACAAGTATATGCCCTATCGTTTCTACAGTTAGACATTTCCTTGTGTCTGAGTCACTTGAAGTATCTCCAGGTAAGATTTGTAATGGGCCCCAACTTTGAAAATAAGATTAGGTGGGTCAGTGTCAAGAGTCTAGAATCCCACATGCATTCACTCCATATGTTTGCAAAACAGTTTTGGTTTCACCTCTTCTGAATCTAATTTCTATTTTAAGTCTTTTCTTTGTCCCACTCTTGCACAATAGGAGAAAGGAAGAGCAGAGCCAAGGAAAAGGCTAGAAGGTCAGGTACTCAATCATTTGTAGTCCCAGAAAGTAAGTCCTAAGGATGGAAAGAGATTACTTCACTCACAGTGAATCCATCACTTGTGGCAGGATTTTTTATCATTGCTGAAGGCTGAATGCGTTGCTGGAATGAGTTCATCATGTGAAAGTAACATCCAGCGACCAGTTAGCACAACGTGGGGGAAACAAACATCTTGGGTGCTATGACGTGACCGCTCTAGAACCTTCTATCAGTGGACACACTGTATTGACAGTATTTGTCTTTGCATGTCTGTCTTATTTCCCTTAGCATAATGCCCTCTGGGTTCACCCATGTGTGCCAGAACTTCCTTCCCTTTATATAGCCCCTAAAGAAAAGAGGGTGGAGGTTTTCCAAAATATTAAAAATAGATTGACCCTCTCATTCAGCAATTCCACTTTTAGGTATTTACCCAAAGAATGCAAGAACACACCCTTGATGAGATAAATACACTCCTGTGTTGATGGCAGTTCTAGTCACAACAGACAAGTTGTAGAAATAACATAAATATCTAAGGACAGATACTTGGCTTAAGCAAGTAGTACGCCGTCGTGTGGTAGACACACACAACGGCGTACTACTTTGTAGTAACTGTTATCAGGAATGTATATTTACTGATATGCTTATGAGCTGAGTGCTTGTCTCTCAAAGCAGCCACATTCCCAGGTCAAAACAAACTGGGTTCTAACTGGGAATGGGGGAGGGAGGGAGGAAGGGAGGAAAGATGGGAGGGAGGTAAGAGAGGAAATAGTGCTGATCTGTTCAATGAGTGCCACGTTTCAGTATTTCCCCACTTCTGGACTTTTGCATATCCTGTTCCATCTGCCTAGAAACCTGTCCCCTTCCTGTATTTCAGAAACTCCTAGTCCTCTTTCAAGACCCAGGATGTGAGCATTCTCCATTGTGTCGAAGGACGAGCCAGTGTCCCCTCCTTGGAGCTTTCTCAGCAACTGGCATGGACCCGCTGTGCGACATTTCCCTTCTCATCCAGGACAATGCATTTTAGTTCTTCATCTGAGCATCTGACTCCCCTCAAGACGAACTCTTTCAAGGGAGGGATATAGGTGTCTTTTCTCCCACTGTAATCCCACTATGCCAGATACACGAGGTGTCCTGAGGAATAAACTGAAGAATAAATAAATGACAGCATGAGTGAGTGTGAAGGTGGGTGACTGAGTGTGTGACCTGACCGGAGAGTGAATGAGACGAGTGAGGAAGTATGTGCCTAAAGAGGCTCTTCTGGTCATCCAGTGGGTGAAGATGAGAGAGGGCTATGTGAATGGCCATCTGATGTTGGAAGTTGGTCTTCATTTCCAGCTTTTAATGGTTTGAGTTCTTTGCCAACAGAGGTGGGTCCTCCCTGCATCCACTCATCACTGTGCTGTTCAGCACTGTTAAGGGACAATGACCTGTTATTAGGACTGGGAGAACTTGTCTCCAAGGGTAAAGTAGTCAGCATAGAGCCATATCAAGGAGGAGGTATTTTTCTCTAACTGTAGTTGGAGAAAAGCAAGACCCACACATAGGTGTAGAGGTGATGAAAGTCTTGAAAATAGTTCTCAAAGCCCTCGAGGTGAAGATGGCCAAGCCATCACTCCTGTACTCGGACGTTGGTATGTTTCCAATTTTGATTTTTTTGAGGAGGGTCTTTGAAACAGGCTGAACTCTATGTATCGTCTGCTCAGAAAGCACATACAATTGCATACAAACACACACGTGCTGTCATTGCTGCGTGTGTAATTTGAGAGTCAGTGGAGCTCTTTGAACCTAATGAAAGGACACGTAGACCCCAGCTTGGGGGCTGCACAAGTCTGCAGCTGAGTGTGGATTCCCAGGCTGGCTTACCACGCTCAACTCATCCAAGCTCGGTGGCTCAGACTTCTACTGAATTGGGTTGAATGGAAATCCCCTGACTGGAGAAGGGAGGGCGGGGAGCAGCGGCATATATACACAGGAAAAGGGGCTCAGGAACTGATGCTCTGCGGATAAAATCATCCTTCCAGGTACCACCGTCAGCCCTCACCAGAACATGTGAGTTCTTCCTTCCACAAACCTCACAGGGACAGTACGAGTGTGTAAAATATGGTTCCCATCTGGATGAGCACACGAGGCTCCATGGTCAAACAACCTAATTAATGATAACGAAGGCCCCTGGCCTGGTTTCTGCAGTGCCATATGCTGTGAAAATAGCCCAAACTTCCACTCTGAGAGGGACTTGCTGAACCTCCATCTAGAGAGTGCAGCCCAGACCAGCAAGAGAAGTGAACAGCCCGGGCGGAACAGAACTCGAATTCCATTTCTCACGAATCTGGCCCTTCGTGGAGGGTTTTCCAGCCCGTTAATAGAGCCAGGGAGTCTCTGTAGGCAGGATTCACAGGTGGCAAGATAAGTAACTGCCTGGTCACCAGGAGGCAGAACAGCAAAACCTCCACATGTCAGGAAGGGGTGACTGGTGGGGTGTGGGGACACGGGTGTTGCTGTGTGTTTGCAAGGAGTGCAAGACACACGCGTGTTTCCAAGAGCCATGTGTCACATCTGCTGGAACCAAAGAGAAGCACACATCCTTGGTGCAGACGTTCTAGAGCTCACTGCCTTCTACAGAGGCACCCCCACCCCCAGCTCACAGTGACGTTCAATAGCCCTGTCTGGACATAACTGAAGTATCCAGTAAAGGGGATTAGGGCCACAATCAAGCTTGTCTCAGTTGGCCTCTCGGTGGCATTTAGGCAGGCGAAAATGGCCCCAGCTGCTCTGATAGGGGTAAAACCCACAATATGGTTTTCCATGAATAAAAAGCAAGATACTAAGTAGAACTTAGTTTATGAAATGGGGATATGCTAAACAGATAGACATACATGGAAAATAGCAGTGACTTCTAGAAAGCACTGTGGGAGGAGATCAGGGGTGGGGTTCATACATCATTTTCACATATGCTTTTGATGTCTGAATTTTTTTGACCATATGCCTAGATTAATCTTATCCACCAAAATTGTTTATTTTCCAAAAACAAGGACTATGTTTTTGCAAACCGAGTAAATAGCTCCTTCCAAAAGACCTCACTCACTTAAAAAAAAAAGTAACATTTTTATTAGAAATCTGTTTTAAGAGTGCATTTAAATATAGCCTGTAATCATGTAAGTGCAAATCATGGTCCTTACCTAACAACCAGTTTTGTTGATTTAAATATTTATTCTTCTCCACTGAAAATGGACAAGAATTTTGTGTGGAAAAACAAGGTCTAAGTGGTATTAATTTCTTTCCTTTTTTTTTTTTCATCAATCAAAGAAGACAAAGTTATGTCATTCATAGCAACATGGATGGAAGTAGAAGGAATCATGTTAGCAGAAATAAACCAGAAAGAATAAAAGAAATACTGAACAGTCTTACTTATATGAGGGATAGAGGGAAAACAAACAAAAGGACAAGAGAAAGTTAAAATTGTCAGCAGAACTGAAGCATAGATCATTCACTTCCTTTTTTTTCTCAGCTGTATAGAGAAATTTTATTTTTCTTAACAAATAGCAGTATCTTGTTAGTCTAACACACGTAAGACAATCATAGGCATGATATATTTTCTGGCAATACAGAAAACCCCAATATTACATTGTGCACTTTGCTTCAACTTAAAAATTATGATTGTTGGAATATTTAGGTCTGGCCTGAAACATTTTAAAGTTGGGATTGCATTCTGGTTTGAATAAATTAAAAAAAAATGACAAGGGATTTTCTGAACTTTCTTTTTAATCATAAGTAAGGGCATAATAGTTGACAAAATGATTGGTTTCTTTGAAAGGTAAACATAACCCTGACATATAGTATTGAGGGATGTTTAAATATACCTTGTATCAAGAGTGAAAATATGTGTTACAATGAACTGAAACCAAGAACATGGAAACTCTGTTACAGATCGAAAATGGAAATATTTTACAGTAAAGGTGACAATAGTTCTAAAATCAGTGATTAGTTAGGAACAAATTATTATTTATAACGTAAACCCTGTGGTTTACATTATTATCAGAAACTAAGTGATGGGAAATGTTTCTCCAAATATGCTTTCTTTCTTTCTTTTTTTTAAATGTCCTCAAGGCTCCCAAACACAACCTCGGGGCTGGTCTGAGGTCTCCGGAGTCTGTCTGGGAAGGAGGGCGCAGGAAAGGGGCGCTGTTCTTCGGAAAGCGCTCTGCAGGGACCCGTTGCCCTAGCTATCTCAGCTCACAAGCTTTCACCTGGGCATTCTCGGCGCCTCCATCAGGGAAGCAGGTGTAGGCTTGGATTTATAAATAAATTCAATTTATTTATTCAAAAAGTGTATTTATTCATAAATCCTAGGGGCCTTGTGGGAAGAGGGAGGTTTGGCCGGTGGGTGGACTCGCAGCCAGGCCTGCAGCCCTGGGACCCCGGAGTTGCTAAGAGCAGGCTGGGCCGAGGGTCTCCCTGGAGCCTCTTGTGGGGGGTGGGGAGAGGCCAGGCTTCGTGCAGTTGCTCTCAGGAGCCACGCCCAGCAACTGGAGACCGGCTGGGGCAAGTCAAGTCTCCTGGGAGGTCAATATGACAACATTGCAGCCTTTGAGATGCATCTCTGGGCAGCTCAACTTCCTTTCTCTCCACTCTGACCACAGGCTTCTGCTTGGAGGGTTTTGCCGACTTTCTGGAGTAGCAGCCTTGATTCTTGCAACAAGTATTTGCCAGATACTCCTGAGGGAAGCTTAGGGTAGAAAATTGAGGACGGGCAGTTCACAAGGTCAGAAACTAGAGGTGGGGTTAGAAACGGTTAAAGCCATTAACAAGTCATTAAATAAGGCCTGCACGGTGGCTCGTGCTTGTAAGCTTCAGCCTATGAAGCGGCTGGGGCCAGGGATCGCGGTTCAAGTCCCGCCTGGGGCCCATAGCGAGACCTAGTTCCAAAAAAATAGCTGGACGTGGTGGCACGCGCCTGTCATCCCAGCTGCCTGGGAAGCTGAGGCTGGGGATTGCTTGAGTCTGGGGTACCCCGGGCAACAAGAGCCTGCGGTTCCACGGGCAAAAATAGCAAGACCTAGTCTCAAAAAACAAACAAAAAAACCCCCAAACAAACAAAAAAACAAGTCGTTAAATAGACTGTGGAAAATCTTCCATGCAGAAGCCAGAGCTGGTCATGTGGATGATTTTCAGTCCTTA
>PVHY01020710.1:0-25060 GCA_004024945.1 Uropsilus gracilis
AAAGAAAGAAAGAAAGAAAGAAAGAAAGAAAGAAAGAAAGAAAGAAAGAAAGAAAGAAAGAAAGAAAGAAAGAAAGAAAGAAAGAAAGAAAGAAAGAAAGAAAGAAAGAAAGAAAGAAAGAAAGAAAGAAAGAAAGAAAGAAAGAAAGAAAGAAAGAAAGAAAGAAAGAAAGAAAGAAAGAAAGAAAGAAAGAAAATAAAATATCAATTCCCCCCCCCCAAAAAAAAAATAAAAAAGAAAAAAGAAAGAAAAAAAAAAAAAGAGAGAGAAGATGCTTGATATATCTTTGGGAACATATTGACATTTGTTTTGTAACCAAACATGCGATCTCTTTGAGAATCCTTCACATGTACTTGAGAAGAATGTTTACTCAGATTTTGGGGTGCAGTGCCCTATAAAAGGTCTAGTAAGTTTATGTGTTCTAATGCCTTAAGACTATTATTTTCCTATTACTTTCTGTCTGGTTGAGCTGTTTATTTATAAAACTGGGACTTGAAATCCCCTAATACTATTGCGTTACTGCTAATACATTTTTTCAGATTTGTTAATGATAAATTTCCTGACCTCTCATACTGCCACTGATAGAACTCCCACATTGTATAGCAATGTTCAACTTCGCTATGATCTTTGATCTTGTCAATAACAAGTCTTTTTGCCGCGTTTCCATCAAGTTATTTGCAGGCAAAGTTCTGAAGATAGCAGAAACCATCATTTTTCTGAACACTCTCATAAATTTACTTGTTTATAATGTCCCTATTTCCACAAAAGTTTTCTAGCACTTATATGCCAGGATAGTGACTTCAACTACAATAATGAACTGGCAGCATCTACATTTATGAGGAGAATTCTGATGATGAGTATTTTATCCCAAAGTTTACAGGTCTTTGTATCTTCTCCATGGCAAATACTGTCCTCAGTTGTTGTTGTTGTTGTTTTTAATCTGAATTGCTAAGACATAGTTTTTAATCTGAATTGTTAAGACATGGAAACCACAAGGCACTTGGGAAAATGGGGGGTGGAAATAGCTTGAATATTGTGAAAATCAAAGAGTCTTTAGATCCAAGAATGGCAAGACCAGAAACATCACTGTTACTGTTTGTGAACAAATCTAATCAATTTGACTTGTGTTTTATTTTAACCACCAGAATATTAGTTCAGGTGAGTAGTCCTTCACCCCATCTGATCAAATTTTTATGACATTTTTGTTCTCCATACAGTTCTTTGGGTTCCATATATTACTTATCTTCAACCAAATCTAAGTGGATTGCAGAGTTAAATTTATGATTACATAATAAAAATAAACAGAAACAAAAAAGTTTTCTGAATGAAAAGTACACCACAGTATCAGAAAAAAAGGCTCTGCCAATTAGTACTGCATCCCAGAGCCCAAAGTGTGTTCCTGAAGTGTGTGGCTCAATCAAAGAGCTCTTTCTTCTAAGTCAGTAAGTCAAACAGACTGGTAAAGGTACAGATAAATCAATTGGAAGAGACAAAAATCAAACTGTCCTTAGAGAAATGTATAAAGTTAGACAGTTAAAAATAAAATGAAGTTTGGAATGGGGGTTATTATTGTTGATGGACAGGTATTGTTGTTTGATTTGTTTTTCTAGAACACTTTCTCAGCTAACAAATGTTACTTTCACAGGCTGTCATTTTGAGTCAGACATAGTCCAAATCCTCATAAAGCTTATATATATTCCTGGTTCATTCTTGCCATAGAGCATATTTTTTATTTTATATCATTTTTGTTTCTTTTTTAAGGAAATTTTCAGAGTAAGTTATTACATTGTTTACTTTGACTATAATATTGTGTAAACAACACAGTGTCAGGCATTCTTTCATTTAATCTTCAAAACAGCCTAAATCTACTAAATTATTGTTCTCTTTTTATGTATCTCTTATGTATCTGAGTTTGCTCAAAAGTACCAGGGAACTTCTAGTATTTTATCTATCTGAACAACTCCATGCTTAGCTAATGAAAACAGTATCTTGCCAGTACCCCCAGTTCTACCCATGAGTTTCCTATCGATCTCCACTAACTAGCTTTATTAAAGTCCTTTAGGCCTAGGTATTCCTTATTTAGTTTTTGACTTTATGAGTACACATGTAAGAATTCATATGTCATCGATTTGCATTTGATAGGAGCCATTATTTGTCCAAAAGTATGAGTTATGAAAACATAACATTGTCCAAAATTAATTTACTATGTGTGAGGAATATATTATAAACTCTACTTTCTATAATTTTATTCATTTTAATCCAAATGCCTTATCCTTACTGATAGTCTCACAGGGAGGAGGGGAGAGGAAAGTGGGAGAGACAAGAGGGAGAGATAAGGAATAAGGATAAGGATAAAGAAAGAAAAGCAGGAAAGAGAAGATGGGAGGAAGGAAGGAAGTTGAATTAATGAGAGAGAAAAAAGGAACAGAGGAATTTCAAAAAGTAGAATCTCAACAGAGAGGCAAGATTATTCCTGAAGGAGTTGTGGTAAGAGAGGAATTTGAAAGATTTTTATCATTTTATGTATATAGCAAAGGTGTATCATTTGCATTAGTCTTATTAATTTAGCATCATCTATCCCTTTTATTAGCCCAGTCTAATAAAGGTTAATCATTACCAACCAGCTCCAAAACAAAAAAGCAAACATTTGGAGTCAGAGCTGAATTCAAAGCCAAGTCTAGCACTTAACACAATATAACCCTTGAGGAAACTATTCAATCTCTTTGGGTATCATGTAAATTTAAAAAAATAAATGATACCTATATCATAAAAGTGGAAGGTACAAAGTGATTTTTTTCAGAAGGAACAATTTACACAGGGTAAAACATGGCAAGTCTCAGTATGTGTTTATTTCCTTTTTCAAATTTTTTCTTTATAAGATTGAAGTAAGGAATGACATATCCTTTGGGAAATGGTTGTCTGCAAGTTTGGAATCTTTCCACTTTCTGGATACACAACATTATTCCTGGCTCAAAAAAAAAAAACAAAACTAAACTAAATTGGAAGGGGTAATCAACATTCTCCATAGTCCAAAAGGGATTATTTCCTGGCTGTGCTGAGAACTAATAAAACTCCATGTTGAAGACAAAAGTAATTTCATGAAATTGCATTAGGTTCTCCAGAGAGATTTCACAAAGCAGAGTGGTCACAGCTGTGTAGTGAAGCAGAAATACTCTTATTCTATGTCATCAAAGGAAAGAAAAGAGGGATTTTCTTCTAAAGAAATACAATCCTATTAAATTTCTTAAAATATCAGGTATTAAGTACCCTCAGTTTTTAAAATCACTACAAGTGACTTTTTTTTTTTTGGGTGGAGGGATTTTTTAAGTTGCATTTTTTTATTTAGAAAATGTTGGTTTACAACTGCGTATACAAATGCATAAGAATATATAGAGTCACAATTCCTCTTATGTATGTTACCACAAAATACCACCAAAGCATCCATAATATTTCACGATAGTTTTATGAGACATATCCCAACTAGTAGTCTCAAATCTCCAGACAGATTTCTAGGATTTTTTTTTTGTTTTATTTTTCTTTTATTCCTTTATTTATGTTCCACAAGAGTGAAACCACCAAGTAATTGTTTCTCTCCTGACTCACTTCATTCAACACTCTGTATTCCAGTTCAATATATATATTGTCAGAAATGGCAAATATTCATCTTTATTACTGTCTGACTAGTATTTCACTTTGTAATATGTACTATATTTTACTCAATTCATATGTGATTGCATAATTAGGTTGCTTCTATAACTTTGCTATTATAAATAGCTAAATTAATGTAGGAGTGCATATTCAGTTGAATTAGTGATCTTATCACTTGTTAGTAGATATCTATGAGTGGAATTTCCAGATCATAAATAGATCTAGTCTTAAAAAATGGAGAAACATTCATTTTCTTACCCATAAGGTCTGGACCAGACTACTACTACTACTACACAAATAATGGTGAAGTTTCCTTTTATTCTACAAACAAGCTAACATATGTATATTCTAGACTTTGATATGGGTCATTCTCAAAAATGTAAAGTGATATTTCATTTTGTTTTTATTTGCATTTCTCTAATGATAAGTGGTAAATATTTTTTCATGTGCCTTTGGCCATATTATGTTTTCTTTGAGGAAGTACCAACATAAACCTTCTCATTTTTATTAGGTTTTTTATTCTGTTTTCTTCTGTTGAATTGACTCCATTTTTTGGAGGTTTTATATATTGAGTCTTTGTCAGATGCATAATATGCAGTCTTTTTTTCCCCATTCAGTAGGATGTGTTTTCAACTTAATGGTTGCTTCTTGCTCTGTACAGAAGCTTTTTAGTTTGATACAGTTCCATGTATTTACTTTTGCTTCTCCCACCCTTGCTGTTGGAATCTAGTCTCCAAGGAAATTTGAAAACCAAAGTCCCAAGTGATTTATTTACACTTTCTACTATATAGCTTGTTTTGGGGATTTACATGCAAATCTTTATTTCATTATTTGTTAATTTCATGTGTAGTATGAGTTAGTCATCTAGTTTCATTCTTTTGGATATGACTATACAATTTTCTCAGTGCCATTTGTTGAAGAAATTTTATTTCTTCAATATATTATCTTGACTTCTTTGTCACAGATTAACTATATGCATGTGAGTTTATTAGTTATTTATTTTTTTATTTTTTAAATTTTATTCATTCTTTCATTTATTTGCTTGTCTGTTTAGCTGTAATTTTAAAATGAGTTCTAACATGAAATGTAAGAATTGTTTAAAAATTATCTAAATTGATCTTGTTAGCATATTTCTGTGGAGACCTAGAAAATTTTATTTATTTTTTTAATTTGCATATATATGTATATTTATATTTATATTACATTATTCCACTATTGTGTACCCCAGAGCTTTCCCACTTCACTAACATTTGTTAACTATCCTGATCTTTTGTGATCTTCACCTCCCCCACCTTCTTTGCCCTCCTCCCCTCTCACTCCATGGTTCAGTCCCATTGGTTGTTTTCATTCTTTCTTATTTGTTTGTTTGTTTTTCCCTATATCCATCATATAAGTGAGACCTTCCTTTATTTCTCTTTTTCTTTTTGACTTATTTCTGCTAATATGAGTCTTTCTCGTTCCATCCATGTTGCTGCGAATGACATGTGTTTGTCCTCCTTGATTGATGGGTAGTATTCCAACTGTGTTGATTACTATATATTTGTGATACTGTCGTCGGGTGAGGGGAACACGCACTTTAATTTTAATTATTGAGGGTTCTTCCACCCATGCACAAGCAGCTGCTAAAGTCACTAAGCAATTTAAACAACAGGGTTTTATTAACAAGGGAAATTAACCAGAAAAACGAAAAGTCCACAAAGCCACAAGTGGCCAGATATCTTATCACAGTCAACATTTTCAGTCCCAAAGGTCTCAAAGACACATGTCCAAGATGGTGCCAATTTTTTTCTGTCTTCTATTTTTTTAAAAAACATCTTTTAATGGGGGTGCGGGGGTCAGGCCCCTCTCCATGGTGCTGGGCAAGGGGGCACCCAGGTCTCCCCATGCAGATCCAAATGGCTGGCGTGGGATGGTGGGTAATGCTCTGCCCTTGGGTTGCCCTGACACACACCAGTAGCACCTCAGTCTGGGCACACACAGTCTCCAACCTTTGGTGGCCTAGGGGTGCAGGTTCGGGCCTCTGTCTGTGGCAGTAGGTAGGGGGACACCCAGGTCTCTCCATGCAGGCCTAAACAGCTGGCAAGGGACAGAGGGTGATGCCCTGTTCTTGGGTGGTCCTGGCATACACCAGTGGCAGCCTTGGCCTGGGTACACTCCATCTCTGCCCTTTGGTGGCTTGTACATGCAGGGGAGACACAGGGTCCTCTATCTGCAGCAGTGGCGGGGGTGGGGGGTACCCAGGTTTCCCTGTGAAGGCCCAAACAGCTATTGTGCAGTCATGGAGGAGGGGTGGTCGTGGGCAGGAGTAATGACTAACCTCTTTGGGTTATCACCACTCCAATCAGTACTCCAAGATTAAGAAAAATATTAATGATCCAGCTGCAGATACAGAAGAAGTGCAGGAAATGAATAAAGGTCATGGACATACATTTTCTGGGTAGGACCCAAAATAAACACCAGAGAACCACCAGACACTGGACTTTTACACAGGTAACACTAAAGTACACCTACAACATCACTGGGGGACTGGAAGCCAAAGCTCTGGTTTAGATAAGCCTTCAGAGAGAGAGCAATGCAACCTCCCCACCCTGTCTTTTCCACAGGGGGTGGAATTCTACAAGATAGGGCAGCAGCCCTTCAGCGGAGCACAAGTCAAGAGAACAGAGACAAGTTGTACTAACCATCTGGTGCTATCTGTTCCCATGGAGGAACTTCTCTATGGACAATGCCAATGGTCTTGAGTAAGGCTCCCTAAAGCAGAGATTGAACCTCATGTGATGAAGAAGTGAAATGCATCAAAACACAAAACAAAAGAGACAAACAGCAAGGAGTATCAAACTGATAGATTACAACTGAGCTTGGACTGGCCACTGGCGAGGCAAATACCAGAAATTCAAGCAGCATGGTCAAATGTGTCCCAGGAACACAAATACTTACCAAGGAAATGGATATAGATGCAGAAAAAGAAGAAATCAAATGGCTAGACATGGACTAATATACAACAACAGAGGAGTCAGGATGACTGGTGTTGGTGATCAGGGGGAAGGGTGGGGGTGGAGGGGAACTCCCATTTACCAACCATACAAATATGAATAATGTCAGAAATCTAAAATTAAAAAAAAAAAAAACGGTACTTATTCTTGGTAGGGATGTGTGGTTCTGTTATTTTGACCTGTGCTGTGTTGCTACCCTCCATGAGGAAGGCAATGCTGGAGTTTAATCTTTTCCTTTTAAACAATTCACTCTGGAGCAGTGCTTCTGCCTACCTGTGACTATGTAGGTGTTTCATTTTTCTTTTTCTTTTACCTAATAAACCTGTCCTTTAAAAAAAATTTTTTTAATCCATTATGAAAAGAAAAAGCTGGGAACAGCATTGCCAAAACCTTTTTCATCTGGTTCCTTAGTCATTGGTGGAAAAGACTGACAGTCTTTGGTGAAAAGTCTGACATGACCCACAGGAACAGACTTTGCACAGTCATTTCACAGATGACATTGTGAAGATGCTTCCTGTCTTATTGCCTAAAGTAGGGAAGGGTTGTCCCCCTCTCCTACAAAAAAATATTTGAATTTTCAGAAGCCATGTCTCTCACCTCCTTTGTTAATTTAATTCCTAGGTATTTCATTATTTTGATATGTTTTAAATGGGATTATTTTGTTTTTGTGGTTGAACTGTAACTTGATACTGTTATGATCAGAAAACATTTTTGATGTCATTTCAATTTTTATGAATTTTTAATACCTGTCTTGTGACCCAGCAGGTGACGTATCCATGGAAATTTTCCGCAAGCAATTAAAAAAAATGTATGCTCAGCATTTTGGGGGTGGGAGAGTGAGGTAAATCATCATATACATGTTTTTTAAGTCTAATATAGACCATTTTCTCATTAAACTTCTCAAAGTTTCTCCTCTGTGTTGTTTTCCGTTCATTTTCTTCTTTATTTACCTTTATAATGATGTAAGTTCAATGTTGAAGCTTTTTCCTACTTAATAAATTACTATCAATGTCTATTGTTAGGTCTGTTAATGTCTATATATTTATTGATGTTCATTCATTTGGTGCATAAATTGTTATTTACATCCAAAGAATTTATTCTTAATCATTATATAATTTTCATTATTGCATCTTGCTAACCTTTTTAAAAGAAAGTTTAATTTGCCTCATATACATGTGAAATTCCTTTCCTTTTCATAGGGTAATATTTGCTTGTAAGATTGTTTTCCAGCCTTTAATGTTGTGTCTACATTTATCTTTGGAGCACAGGTGGATGTCCTGGATAACAATAAAAAGGTGGCTTTTATTTTCTACTCCAACTACTCTTATTGTGTCTTTTCACTGGCAAGTTCAGCCCACCTATATTAGGGGCAATTATTGACAAATAGAGACTTCATAGTGCCTTTTTGTTTGTAGTGTTCTAATTCTACTTTTTGTTCAATTTTGTGTGGGTGTTCTCTTCAATTTAGATTTGAGAGCTCCATTCAACACTTATTGTGGTGGAGGTTAGTGTTTGCAAATTCCTCAACTTTTGTCTCTCTGGAGAGGTCTTTCTGTCTCATAACTGAAAGAGAAACATGTAGACAATAGTATTGTGGGTTATTAGCTTTTATGTGTAAGTATTTTGAATACATTCTCTCTTTTCTTATATAATATCTACTGAAAAATCTGAAGAAAGCTAAATAAGAACCTTTTTTATATTACTTGTTTTTCCCTTAGTAGCTTCTTTTCATGATTCCTTGATAGTTTCATTATTGTTCTTCTTCATGTAGAACTCATCACATTCAGCTAACAAGACACTTCATGGACTTCCCCCACAGGGAGTGGTCTTCTTCTTACTCTTCCTCCTTCTTTTCCTTCTCCTCTTCCTTCTCCTTTCCTCCTCCTCCTTCTCTTCCTCCTCCTTTTTCTCCTCCCCCTCCTCTTCCTCTTTGTCATTGTATTCCTCTTCCTCCTCCTCTTTCCTCTTCCTCCTCCTCCTTCCTTCAAAAATGCTCTCTGTTTATCCTCTCTTTCTCTTCTGGGATACACATTTTTTTATTGTCTTTCTTAAATGTTACATTGTTCTAGAAGGGTTTCTCTCTCTTTATTTTTTTGGCAAGTTTTCTGCATTATGTCTCAAAAGACCTTGTAAACTGAATAATAGCTTATGAAAATAGATAGTGGAAGCAGATGAGTATAGAACAAGTGTTTGAATACAGGTGCAATTATAGAGAAGTTTGAAGTATTGTGTAGCTTAAATTTCCCAGTATTTCTTTAGTTAAATGTCATAAATATCTTTTTAGAATATAACTGTTTTTCATCATTATTTATTAGAAATGTAGAACCTCCTCCCTCAGGTGTTGTTACCACACTATACCTACTACCAAAATATCTGCAATCCACCTTAGCTTCTCTCCCCACCTTGCATTCATCCCTTGCATTTCCTACTTGGTAACCTGAGTCCTATAGTCATCTTTCTCAGGTTAGTTCTTATTTTGGTTTAACCTCACCTTTTTACTTGGTTTCTATATATTTCATATATGTGACACCATCAGTTATTTATTTTTCTCCTTCTGACTTGTATTGATTGACATAATTTCCTCCAGTTCTATCCATGTTTTCATGATGAAAGAGTCAAATTTTTGATAGCTGACTAGATGTTTATAGTATATAGACACCATATCTTCCTCATCCACATATCTGTATTTGGACCCTTAGGTTGTTTCCGTGGTTTGGCCATTATAAATAGTGCAGCAGAACATCAGAGTGCATAAATCCGCTGACTAGATGTTTATAGTGTATAGACACCATATCTTCCTCATCCACATATCTGTATTTGGACCCTTAGGTTGTTTCCGTGGTTTGGCCATTATAAATAGTGCAGCAAAACATCAGAGTGCATAAATCCTTTCAATTTGATGTTTTTGTATTTTTTCAATAGATATCTAAGAGTGGATTGCTGGATCATCTAGTAAATATATTCTCAATATTTTGTAAAACCTATATATACACTTAACCAGTACATATTCCCATTAAAAGGGGCTTAACCAGTATATATTCCCATAAGAAGCATAGAAGGGCTCCTTTATCCCCACATCTTCACCATACATTCTTTTTCTGAACTTTTTGAAATGGTCCATTCTCAACACTGGTGAAGTGGTATCTCATGTGGTTTTGATTTTTGATTTACATTTATCTGATAATAACTGATTATGAGTGTTTTCTATGTGCCTTTGGCCATCTGTATCTTTTTTTAAAAAGTGTCTAGCTCTTTTGCTCAGATTAGTGTACTAATTAGTGTGCTAATTTGTTTTCTTTTTTAGTTTTATTAGATTTTTGTAGGTATTGGATATTAAACATTTTTCAGTCATATGCTGTGCAAATATTTGCTTCCACTCAGTAGGATGTCTTTTTGTTTTGTTACTTTATTTTATCCCAGTTGTTTACTATAATTTTATTTGCTGCTGGAGACAAACTCACAAAGTTGTCTCTGAAGGCTATATTGTACAGTGTTATTACAATTTTTTTCTAGTTTTTTCTAGTTTCAGCCTTATAGTCAATTTCTTATCTATTTTGTATTCACTGTGATTTGTTTTTGTCTATAATGTGACATTAATCCCACATCCAATAAATTTTAGCTCTAAACCAAAGAGAGACATATCATAGAAATGAACAAGAAATACACATAGCAACAAAAAGAATAAAATGGTAGCATTTATATATAAATAGACATGCATATATCAATAATTACTCTAAATATTAGTGAACTGTACTTGCTAATTAAAATTCACAGTGTTTACTGGGTTAGGTGACTGAATCAAACTTTCTGTTACTGCCAGGAAACATAGATGAACTCCAAAGATAAACATAGGTTCAGAGTAAAGGTTTGGAAAATAATTCTATAAGTAAATGGGATACAAAGGAAAAAAGAAACATCCCTACTTTATATATTAGACAAAATAAATTTGAAATTTATTTTATTATTAAAAGTAGTAGCAAGAGAGAAGAATGGACACTAATATTAAAGAATCAATAGATTACAAGGGACTAACACTCAATAAGGTATAATCACCTAATGAAGTAACATCAAATATATATGACAGTTACCACCTAAATTGAAACATTGTAGAAAACCAATTTGTGGAAGGCAACTTCAACACCTGACTTTCACTAGTAAACAGGAAATGAATAAAGATACATTAGTCTTAAAGAATTAAACCATATGGACTACATAGATATTTATACAGCTCTGCACTTCTTAAAAGTTCAAATATACATATCAAGTGCACATGGGGCATTCTCCAAGACTCATGTCATATTGGGTCACAAGACAAGTACCAATAGTTTGTAAAGACTGGGATCATACTAATCATCTTCAATGGCTATAAACACATCAAACTATAAATCAACCACAAAAAGAAACTAGTAGAAACTGCTGATAATGGAGACTGAGCAATACACTACTGAATGACTATCCAATTAATGAAGAAATAAAATCCCTTAAAACAAATAAGAATTAGGATACAACCTTTCAATATTTAGGGTGACAACAAAAGCAGAATAAAGAGGAAGGTATATAACAATACAGATCAATATCAAGAAACAAAAAATTGCTCAAGTAAAAAAAAAACATATATTTCCTGTAGAATCAAAAGCTTACACAAGGAAAGAAATAAAAATAGTGCAGAAATAATTAAAATGCAATTTTTAGAATTCCTAAACATTATAAATCCAAAAGTAATTTCATTTTTTAAGTACTCATTTCCTTCTTCTTTCACCTGGGACCTCTGTGTATTAATCTTTTTGAAGTCTCAAAGCCATCGATTTAATCCTCTGTTTGGTTGATTCTCTCCTCACGACTTTCTCTATTACTTTTTGTCTCATCTATTAAGCTATTTGTATCCAAAATTCTTGTTATTTTCAAAGTATAACATCAATGTCTACCATGTTTATTGATCTTATTTCTGAGTCTGTTCATTTGTTTTTCTGAGTTTTCTTGTGTTTCTTTGATTGACTTTCCTGATTTGTCTTGCATCATACAGACTGTTTATCTTCTATTTTTTGAATAAACTTAAGTTTTAAATTTTAAACTCTCTGAAAGGAAGATAAAATCATCTTACCTTTGTGGTTGAACTCTTAGGTGCTCTATTTACTTTGAAATAGCTTCTACCCATGATGTTTCAAGGTGCCCCATGATATATATTTTTGCTTTAGATACCTTTATATTAAAAAAAAAATCTAAGCAGTTACTTAGAGAGCTGAAATATATTTACTTTTCCTCCAGGTTTCACTCTGGATTTGTTTTGGTTTTGGACTTTTATTCATTTCTATAGTCACTGGTGCTCACGGTGGAAGTTGTGTCACTGGTGCTCACGGTGGAAGTTGTGCATGTTTGTGATACCACTTATAATTTTCCTCTATGGGTTTCAAGACCTAAGACTCAGCAACCTATGTACTGTCAGTGTGTTGCATGAGGTGCCTTACCAGTTATGAAGGATGAAAGAGCAGGTGTGTAGTCTAGAACACAGTCTCCGATTCCTTTACATAGGACACGGCCTATCTGGAACTGTTTAGTTCCTTCGCATATGTGTCCACTTTATCAAGAGTGTACCTCCACAGCATTTAGTTTTCGTTTCTCAAGGTTCTCTGGGTAAACCAGCAGCCCATCACTATCCCCTGTCCTGGACTGAAACCTCAAAGCATTCTCCATTCTCCTCCTGTTCCATGAAATAAGACTCTTTCACCTTCTGTACCTGTCTCTAATGTTCAAAAGTGTTCCAGTTTTCACAACTCAGGAGACTCTCTAGGTGTAATATAATTCTGGTTAAATGTTAGATGATTCTTGTGGAAGTAAAGCAAGTAATCTCTTCTGTTAAACACTCTAGGTGATTTCATCAGGCAATGATTCCTTTCTCATACTCTATCACTTAAAATGTTAGATCTTTGCTTCCTTTCCTCTTTGTTTTTAACCCTTCCTCAATCCTTCCCTCCCTTGGTGCTTCAGTTTTATAGGCCTCTATAAAAGTTGATTTTTCTACTTGTCTTTATCTGTTATTAATTCAGTTATTTTATATGTGACATATTAATGATACCACCCTATTTTTATTTTTCTCCTTCTGACTTATTCAAAACTTAGCATTACCCTTTCAAGCTCTATCCATGTTGTCACAAATGGCATTGGTTATTCTTTTTTTTAATCACTGAGTAGTATTTTATTCTGTAGTTATACCACATCTTCTTGTTCCACTCAATTGTTCTGGGAGACATTAGTAGTTTCCTTAGTTCAGCTATAGTAAATAGTGCTACAACAAAAATGAGACTGCATGTTTCTTTTCCAATTGCTATTTTAGAGTTTTATTAGATAAATACCTATGAGTGAAATTACTGGGCCAAATTAAAGTTCCATATTTAAAATTTGAAGATACCATCATTCTGCTTTCATAAAGGCTGGATATGTTTGAAAGAGATATAATTAAAACAAAAAGGTTCCTACTTCATTTTTACTTTTTTTCTGTTTCTTTTCTGGGTTTCATGCCCTCCTTGCTTGTGTTCATATTGAACTTGATGTTTCTGATAATTTTGTCTTTCTTTTCTACCTTTTCTCTATATTTCTTTATATCTTATGAACATTATTAATATTTCTTACCCCTATGGTGTCTGAAATCTCATTCCTGTTTTTACACTTCTTCACAGTTATCAAATTAACCTGAACCTTGGAGGCTGCCTTTATGTTGTTGAAAACCACAAACACTGGCCAACCAATAATATACTGTCCTGTTACTCCATGCTGGCAGTCAACCTTATAAAACCAGGACACTTGTTCTCAGACACAGCCCAAGAATATGGTTTGGGATAGTTATCACCCCTCTCCTGAGTTATCCACAATAAAAACTTCCTGTTTGTGTTTTTGATTGGGTATCGCTCTAAATTCCTTTTATTATATCAATAAAGCCAGACAAAAACAGGCAGTAAGAGCCTTTCACCAGCTCTTATCTAGCTTGTGAGTGACCATCAGATCATGTTCTCTCAATAATCTCCTTCTGAGAACAGATTCATGGATGAGGGGATTCCCACCAGAGAGAGACAGAGACAGGTGAGCTGAACCTCAAAGAAAGAGACCATAAATACTGATGAAAGAACCATTGAAAACATTAAAACTTCAAAGCCACTCTCTAATCATATGCTGGGGTATTGGTTTGCATCTGCCACTAATACAGCTGATGTTATGCATTGATAGTAACATTGGAAAGAAAATGCAGCTGGAAAGTATAATTTACTTTTTGCTTTAGTATTGTAAATTTCAAGAAGTACTTAACAATAATATGAAGATTTGATTTTCTGACTTTATTGTTTCAGGTTCCAGGTGAACAAACTAGGTTGACTATACCAAGGTGTCATTGATGGCCCTATATTAGAATTCATTTTTTTCTTTCAGAAGGATAGAAGGGGAGGAGAAAAGAAAAACAAAGCTTTTGTGGTGTGAGGTGATTATCAGGGGTTTCCCTCTCAAAAAGGAAGAACAAGGAGAAGGGGTAAAGATACCTATGTAAGAAAGGAGTAGATCACCATTTTTGGAAGAGGATGAGCACCTGGCCATGATGGCCAAGGCAGCATGGGACCCATGGGCATTAACCCTGACTAATGAGAAACTAGAGATATCTCGAAGTGGCCATGGGGCCAGACTGAGGAAAGCAGCATTGGGCAGGACAGAAGAACAGAGAGGCCACATGATTTTATTGTAAACAGGCAAGGTCTGTTGCAGTTGAACTTGTGAACCTTAGCATGCACAAGCTGATGGTGTGTGTTAAAGGAGTCTAAAGAGTTTGGAGATTTGAACTTTGTGTTGGAGCTTATTTTATCTAGTTTCATTAGATATCTTTGGAGAGGCTGTGAGTGAAGCTTGAGAAAATGGACCTGACGTTGGTTCCTATATGTAGGAAATTTTCTACTGCCTAAAGTTAAGACAGATGCCAAAAGAAAAGAATACCGTATCTTGGACCATGTGCTTGGAGGAAGTCAAAACAGACCCCAAAGGAGGAAAGAGAAATGTCTTTTTTTGGATCATATGCTTATAAGCTCTGATTGGACATGTGCTGAGGTGACCAAAAACTAAAGGATAGTTTTAGACATGTGGTGGGGTAACTGGGTTTTTCATGTTTATTTTGTAGTGCATATAATGGGGTACCCAGGATTTTGCATGTTTATTTTGTAGTACATATTTAGGTAATCACTTCCTTACTTATTTAAATTAGCAATAAATAACTTGATCACTTTAAGAATGATGTAAAATGAAATAAGTCAAAATTAGAAAAAGAGTTTGGTTTGGTTTTAGGATCACATATGAAGACTGCAGGTGGAAAAAAAAACTAGAAGGGGGCGAACAAGAGACAGATCTAAGAATAGAAGGTTATTTTTTGTTTGCTTATTTTTTTAGTTTGGGATAGAAAGGGCCCTGTGGCAAGCAGCAGGTATCTAAATGACAAAGGTAACTTGTATGTGGAAGTTTCGGTTAATAAAGGCTTTTTGCCCCTTTGTATCAGACTAAAAGGTAAAGGTTTTTCTCTGGTTTATAAAACTGGTAAAGAAGATTTTTAGTAAAGCCTCACCATCACCTCCCCATACTAGAATCTGAAGAGACAAAGGACATTTCCACCTCTTCCCAACATCTTGTTTACTTGATTTGTACCAGAGCCACATAAAGGAAATTCCTCTTTTTTGTGACTCTAGCCAATCACAATCATAGACTATTAATTATTTATTTTAAAAATCCTTTAAACATATGTCCTAGACAACCATATTGGTAATCTCTGGACCGCACTCTGGACTTACATAGTCCAGAATGTCTTTATTCTTATATTCCTCTATTTCTGATCTTTTACTTCACTTTTCTTAAATAAATTTGCCTTTTCCACTCACTTGCCTATGTGTACATGTCTTTGGAGTTCTTTTTAGGACTTCCAGTGACAAGAACCTGGTAAGGGAAGCACACAGAACCCTGCTTCATATTTGGATTTACTCCAACACTTCAACACTACACCAACCACTATCTCCATAGGAGGTAAACCTTAGTGAGACTGGATGCCAAAGATAACTGAATTTCCTGGAGAGACTGAGCCAGCAAGATAAGATGTTCTGAAAAAGAAACCATTCAAACTTCCTGGAACCATAAGAGAACTATGAATATTGATGGAAGACCCATTAGAACATGAAAAACTTCAAAAATCATTCTCTGACCACCCTAAACTGAAAGGCACCAGGAATTTCTCCCTTTAGAATCAGAAGAGATATTAACATCACACAAAGGACATTTCACCAAATCTTCACACGGTCCCAAAATCTGGGTTACCTGTTTGAGAGCAATGTAACACCAAAGGAACTGCCATTCTGTAACTCTGCCCAATCATAATTAATGGCCAAGTTGCTCATTGAATCATAAGAAATGTTTTAAAATTGTGTAACCTACATTACTGGGTTGTTACTCTATCCCTACCCTTCCTGAGCCTGGCTACCTCAAATTGTCCTCCTATTCTATATCCTTTATTTCTGAACTTTCCTTTTCCTTTTCTTAAAGAAACTTACCTCTATCACCCACTTGCTCATCTGTGTGCATGTGTGTCTTCTGAGCACTTTTTAAGTCAAGTAACAAGAACCTGGTAAGGAAAATTACTTGAACCATATGTTGTCCTGCACCACTTTTCTGTTTCATCAGCATAATGTGTATGACAAGAAATAAGCATTTTGAGCTCATTTGAATAAATGGGAACTAAACAGGGGACTGGAGGTTATGAATAAGGCTCTCGGTAGGTTCAAGCACTTTAAATCTGAAATGTATAAGACATATCCTGTGGAGGTAACTTGAAATGCAATCCAAAGTTACTTTTATCTTGTGCCTTCTGATTATAGTGGGCAAAACTGAGGAGTTTCCAGAACCAAAAACTGCCAAGAGAAAAGCCCCTGTGGCTTATTCTAAGTGATCATGTTGCTGATGTGCACCAAAGCAGCATAATCAAACGTTGTTACAGTTCGAATCCTCTTAGGTTCACACAAGACACAAGACCACTGGAGATGCAAAAGCAAAAAGCCTTTATCAACTCTAGCTGAGGTCTGGACTTCATGCCACAGTGACATTCTATTGGAGGGAATGGACCCTGTCTCCAGATAGCAAGAGGCTTATATACATTTTTGACAGTGCTGGGTAAAGTTTCACATAGATGTTTTTTTGACATAGTTACTTACTCAATGATTCCAGCATGCGGTTAAGACCTTTTGACAAAAACTCAGATAACCTATCTTGGTTTGAGGCAGTTCATATTTCTTTAAGCTTGGGCAGTTACATATTTCTTTAAGTACAACTCTCTACTCAACAACATCAGTGTGTTCAAAGAATTTTAACTGGTAAATGTTTCAAAGGACAGAAAAAAAAAATAGAGAAATACAGATCCCTCATCAAACTTTAAATTATCCATCCCCTTGTGGGAAAATGCCCAAGTTGGGTCCAAAGCATTGTGACTGAGGCCAAAAAGCAAAGCTGCCAGAGCTCACATTAGGAAGATTAGGAAGAGCCCATTCGTTAGTAAAGAAGAATCAACATCTCCAAATGTACCACATGAGGTGAATTCACCAGAAGTGGAGCATAATGAGTGTTATTGTCTCTGAAGAGGCTGCATGACAAAGCACTAAAGTTGCAAAGAGCAAAGCTTGTATCAGCCTGCCTGCCTATCTTCTCACCTGTATACCAATGGCCATCTCATCCCTGCCTCTTTCTTAGCAGCCCCATTCATGATGTCTGGTTCAAGGCATACCAAAAGTTGTAGTCAGGTGTCAGAACGTATGAGCGGGTAGAATCCAAAGTGTCACTCACTCTTTTTTATTATTTTATTATTATTATTATAAAACTTATTCCAGTTGACAATTTAGGCCATAGACATGTACATGAAAATTCCATTAAAGGGATGAGTATGTGGGGGGTTAGGAGGGGTGGAGATGGGAGGGAATGGTCAGGGAGGAAAGGTGGTGGGTGGGCCCCAGAGAATACGAAGATGTGAAGCACATATATAAAAAAATAAATTAAGAAAAAAAAAAGAATCAGTACAATTTCTATGTTGGGGAGAAGCAACTCTCCTGCCTGTCTGGCACTATGCAGATGGCTCTCTTTTTCTTTCTCCATTCCCTAAAACCCTGTCCTTTTTATTTTTCTCTTTTTTTTAAATTTAAGTTAATTTTTTAAATTTGCATATATATGTATAGTTATATTACATTATTCCATTATTGTGTAGCCTGGGGCTTTCCCACTTCACTAACATTTGTTAACTATCCTGATCTTTTGTGTTCTCCACCTCCCCCGCCTTCTTCCCCCTCCTCTGCTCTCGCTCCATGGTTCAGTCCCATTGGTTGTTTTCATTCTTTCTTATTTGTTTGTTTTTTTTTCCCCTGTATCCATCATATAAGTGAGACCATCCTGTACTTCCCTTTTTCTTTTTGACTTATTTCTGCTAATATGATTCTTTCTCGTTCCATCCAGGTTGCTGCAAATGACATGTGTTTGTCCTCCTTGATGGATGCGTAGTATTCCATTGTGTATATGCACCACATTTATTTTAGCCAATCATCTGTTTTGGGGCATTTGGTTTGTTTCCAAATCTTGGCAATTGTAAACAGAGCTGCAATGAACATGCACGTACAGGTGTCCTTTTGAATTAATGTTTTCATGTCCTCTAGGTAGATTCCTAGTAGTGGGATTGCTGGGTCAAATGGTAAGTTCCCTTTCAATTGTTTGAGGGTCCTCCACACAGTCTTCCATAGTGGCTGGACCAGTTTGCACTCCCTCCAGTAATGTAAGAATGTTCCTTTTTCTCCACAACTGCGCCAACATTTGTTGCTGTCTGTTTATTTATATGGACCATTCTTACTGGTATAAGATGGTATCTCAGTGTGGTTTTAATTTGCATTTCCCTTATTAGTGATTATTAGTGATGTGGAGCATTTTTTCATATGCCTATTAGCCATTTGTATCTCCTCTTTGGTGAAGTGTCTTTTTAGTTCTCCCCATTTTTTGACTGGGTTTTTTTTGCTTTGCTTTTGTTGAGCTGTAGGAGCTCTTTGTGGATCTTTGTTATTAGACTCTTGTCACTTGTCTGGAAGGTAAATTTTTTCTCCCAGATAGTTGGGTTTCTTTTTGTTTTGTTTATAAAAACTTTCTTAAAAGTTTTAGAAGATGATATTAAAAAATCAAAAGACATTCCCTATTCATGGATCAGAAAAATCAACATTATCAAAATGGCCAAACTACCAAAGGCAATCTATGGATTCAATGCAATTCCAATAAAGATTCCAATGACATATTTTAAAGAAATAGAGCAAAAATTACTGAAATTTACATGGGACAACAAAAGACCCTGAATAGCCAAAACCCTTTTGACAAACAGAAGAGAGAATGAAGGTATTACTAATCCAGACTTCAAATTATACTATAAAGTCATAATATTTAAAACAGCATGGTACTGGTAAAAAAACAGACAAACAGACCAATGGATCAGAATCGAATATCCAGAAATAAAACCATATACAGTCAACTAATCTTTGACAAAGGCACAAAAAACATACCCTGGAACAAGGATAGCCTCTTCAGTAAATGGTGCTTGGAAAACTTGATCAAAACATGTAGAAAAATGGACCAGGACAACACCCTGACACCCTGTACAAAAATTAGCTCAAAATGGATAAAGGACCTGGAAGTGTGACCCGCAACCATAAAATACAAAGAAGAAAACCTGGGCAAAATCCTTCATGAATTTCACCTCAGAAATCCATTTTGGGAAACAGTTATGACTGGCAAAAAATGAAGGAAAACATAAACAGCTGGGACTATATAAAACTAAAAAGTTTCTATTCAGCAAAAGAGACAATAAACAGAACAAAAAGTGTCACTTTTTTAGATCTCTAACCCCAATCTACTTCTAACATTGTATTGCAGCCTTAATAAAACATTAACCGAATATTTAGATTTTATTTTGACCAGGTTTCCTTCATTCTGGGTTGAAGATCCATCTTCAACCCTGACCCAATAGATAAGTCAAGGGGTTGAGGGATAACCAGTTTTTAGGCTGACACCTGTTACAAAAGGAAAACTAGCTAATAACAGTATTTCTCCAAGAAATTTGAGTATGAAGTGAAAAATAAGGAAGGGAAAGAAGATAACCACTGGAAATAAAAGTAGAAGAAAGATCTTGGGAAAATAAAAGTAGAAGATCTCTCAATTTAGACATCTTATTCTTTGTTATTGAATAAGAATTTAATGTGCATGATAAGAAACCTACTCAAAGATTTCAAAAACAGAAAGAAAACTCACACTTGTTTCCTAACCAAGTAGACACAACACTTTATTTTCATATTTTCAAGACAAAGTATAACTAATCCTCAAGTAAAAGGATTTGGTAGTTGAATTTGTCACAAATAGTTCACCCTGATTTTACATGTTAGCTAGAATGGCCACCTGCTTTAGGAAATTAATTTTAAAGGGAAATAGTTTTATTTATGACAAGAAGTAGTCATGTAACTGAGCAAGGAACCAACTGAAATTAGTTTCTTATCCTGCCACAGAAACTAGAAGATGGGGATGCTATTGCCTTGATGTTTATATTTCTAAGAGAAGGTTTCCAGGTCCTTGACAAACACATTCCTTGCTATAAAAACTCACATTAGCTCTGTTTTTTCTTCAAAAGGATGAATATATATATCAAAGAAAGGAAAAAGAACTTACAATTAGAAGATTTCTTAAAATGTTGAAAGAAAAAGGGAGGAAAATAACTTATCTTACATAGAAAGAATTATTTTATTTCTTTTTTTTTTAGGTTAGTGCTCGCTATGTTGCCCAGAGTACCCCAAAATCAAGTGATCACCAGCCTCAGCTTCCCAGACAGCTGGGATTATAGGTGCGCACCACTACTCCTAGTTATTTTTTGAGACTAGGTCTCGCTATGTTGCCCTGGGTGGGTCTCGAACCCATGGACTCAAATGATTCCCAGTCTCAGCCTCCTGTTCTGGGCTGGGATTAAAGCCATGTGCCACCACAGTCAGGTCTATTTTTATTTCTAAAAGTACTTAGAAACATGCTGAGGTACAGAGAGTTTGGCTGGGTTGGTGCCGGTAGAGGAGAGAAAAAGACAGGAAGTGGGGTCATCATGAATCTGTGTGAGAAGTGACAATAAATAAGCAGAAGATATATTATAAAAAAAAGTCATTTATCTTAACATCCATATTTATATTTAAAGATATCACTGAGAATTATTTGAGATCAGAATGGAACATAGACACATGGCATATAAGTAGGCTGACTAAGCTAATCCACCATGTTTTGCTATTGGAGTTATCTTCCATCCAGAACCACAATTTTCCTAAGATCTTACTGTCCAGATTTCCTTGCAACCCTCCCCTCTACATTACTACAACTACCACTCCCTTTCTCCATGTATGCTACATGATTTGATTTGAGGTATAATGAACAATTGCTTGACAAAAACTTCTTAAAACATCATGGAAATACTTTCTTGGAGCAATCAGGGGATCCTGGAATCCTGGTGGCTAAGTACTTTATTATCTGGATAAATCTGACTTCCCTCAAAAAACCCTGACATTTGGAACATGTGCATTTCACTATGAACACAGAGTCACTCAAACTGTTAGGGTCTGCAATTCCTGAAAGACCAACTAGAGACTAAGAGGTGCATAAGCAAGCTTTATTTTTGCAAGCTCCAACTATACTAGCCAGGTAGGGCCACCTGCCAGAGAGAGAAGGTGACTTCATTCTGTCTTTTCACCTCCTTTTTTATACTTTTTGCAGGAATTTGTGTCCCTCTGGGGGGGTCTCTGACCAGGGGTTGACAGTTTTTGCAAGGAGGACACCAGGTCCTCTAATAACAGGCTATCCTATTTTTCTTAATTTATTTCTTGATAGCCTTGGGAAGGTGGGGGCAGCTTATGCATAGGCACCTGCTGAATGACCTAAAATAAAGTAAAACTGTTGGGAGGCCAGCCCCTGACTCGTGCCATGGGCACTAAGACAAAGTAAAACTGTTCAGAGGTCAGTCCCTTACTCACATAGTAACCTTTACTTTTAGAATTTGGTAAACCCCCAGGACCCTACAAAACCACTCCAGTGAATGTTCCACATAATTTTGGAGATATGCAATTAAATGTCCTCAGGTGAATGAGAGGTCACACATATAGAAACTCTGGTTTCTAAAAAGATATGTTGTCTCCTTAAATATCATGACTCCACTTTGGTAAGAATTTAATAAAAGGTATTCAGAGAGCAAGACTGTCTTAAGTTTTCCTTCCTTCACTAATCAATTCAACCTCTTATCAATTACTGGGTTGGGAAATGTTTTATGAACTTTGTACACACTAGTGAATAAGACACTCAGCTCTCTGCTATTGAGGTTGCTGCATTATAGTAGGGACCAGGAAGCACAAGGACATAAGCAGGTAAAAGTTTGACAAAGAAGAAATGTAGGAGAAATTTAGCAAAATGGCGGGGTGGGTATTAGTTAAGGTGGGTATTAGATCAAGGAGATCATAGGTATTCTGTATTTAACATCACTGTGATGTGAATTAAACTGACAGGTTGAAACAAAACAGCAAAAATTATTTTCCTAAAGATCAGCAGTGAGAAAGAACAAACTGTAGATGACTAGAGTAAGATGCTCAAAAGGAAATAAATTTAAATACCCTTCCAGGGTCACAGAGTGTGGGAAGACGTCACTTTAGCACCTTTCTCTCCTTCTCAAAAAGTGTTTGAAGAATCCAAGTAAAGAGTTCAATAATTGCATTACTATTAAATTAAGAAGTCATCTATGAGGAGCCCCTGTACACAATTTTCAACAGTGATACATTCACAAAGTCCTACAGGAAAGCAGGCTGCAAATGGGAGAGATCTACATCTAGTGATCCCAGTCATTCCAGGGCACCCAGAGGAATTTATTTTTACTCCAGACTGAAGTGTCCAGTCCATCTGAAATCTCATCATTATAGAAGTCAACAGGATAAAGGAGGCTGAATAAACACTGTACCTTGCAAAAACAAGCACAGCTGTCTCTGAACCATTCTTGGGACTCAATATATATTCCAGATTTAGAAATACTATCCTTCTTGAGACCATAGCCACAGAAGGACAGACCTTATGAATAAATTCGTGTAACTTCTGCATTTTCCTTGGCCTGTGATGAAAATTTAATACACATCTGTTTGCATAAGTCAGATCAAATCAAACCAAATGATTTGCACCAATACTGGCTTTCTTACCCTAAATAAATTACTCATTGAAGTGAACAAAAAGCAGGAAATATTTTTGTTATTATCTGTCTTTATGCTATATTTGGTGAGATTGAACTATTTTAATATTATTTATTTTTTTAATTGTGGTAATCTCATCAGACATTGACACTAAGGAAGGAATAAATTAGGAATATAGGGAGTTCGTCTGGACGCTAATGAAACATCAGCCTTGAACACCTTGGAAATCAAGAAATTTCACAATTTGATTCAAGCTCAGTGTTGGCCACTGTTAGTGCTTCCCAAGAACCAGACATCCTCTGGTCAAGGAGACCCTAGCCCCAATTGACGACTAATGGTCAAAACAAAAAGAGAGGAACCCTGTGATCAAAATGACACAATGCAGAGTCACCCCCCACCCCACTCACTTTTAAATCAAGCATATAAGTCCCATTTCCTACCCATCAGTGACAACACACATGGTGTTGCTGGGTACCCCTGGGTACCTTCATTAGCATTGCTGGTCTATTGATAAAGCTAGAGAAAAAAAGAAAAAGGAGTTACTTCTGTGTGACTTTGAAATTGGTACTTGCCATCTACATACTTGATGCATGCATTTGGTAAGGAAATACTCTCCTCTTGCTCTAAATTTGTAAATTTCAAGACTAGAATTTCCTTTTAGAAAGATAAAAAGGAGAAAGAAGATTAAACAACGTTTTTTTGTAATAATATGATTGTTCCCAGAAACACTGGCAAATGAAATTAAGGATATAAAATAGAGTTGAGGAAAAAGAAAGGGACCAGCCATATTTTAGATCAGGCATTTAGGGGTTTGGACTTTGGGGTAGAAGGACAATGTAAGTCCAGGCTGCATGACCAAGGAGGGCAGCCTGGCTATGGCTCAAAACCTTTGATCTCAGGGTTTTAGCATGCAAAGTGGAGTGTGTGTGCTAAAGTGAATCTATGGAATCTGGAGAAACCATGAGGATGCCTGTTCCTGCATCTTGGAGTTTTTGTAGTGCCTAAAATCAAGAGAATGCAAAAGGAGGAAAAGAATAAAGCATCACACCTTTGAATACATGCTTGGAGGAAGCTGAAGCACACCAAAGAAAAAGAATATCCTGCACTTGGAATGCATGCTGTTGTGATTGGACATGTGACTGAGGTGATTAGAGACTAAAGGACAGAGTTTAAACAGTGGTGGGATAACTCGGTTTTTGTGTTTATCTTGTTAATGGACTGAGGGTTTGGGCAATGCTGGGGTAATCAGGCTTTTTTATATGTTAAACTTATAGTACATGTATTTAGAAAATCACTTTGCTTAGAAATAAATAGTCTGCACACTTTAAGAGTCTGTTCTGGCTTTGAAAATTATAGCAAGATGTTTGTGGAGGCAGAAAGAATCTAGTTTAAGGTACAGTGAAAGTAAAATACCTTGGTACAGTGGGCAGACTGCAGGTGTAAAAACTGCTTTGAAGGTCTTTTTTTTCCTGCATCCTGGAAGAGGCAAGTGGCAAGTGTGGCTGTGGGAGAGGCAGAACTTTGAATAACAAAGGTAGTGAGCCTGTGAGGGAAAGGCATTTGTACAACTTGCAAAGGTAAAGGCTTTTATTCTGCTCAAGGAAAACAGATTAAGAATTTTTAGTGAAAGTAAAGACCTTATCACCCTGTCCCTATAACAATGGGACCCTCTAGATTCACAAAGCTTCCCTGCCTGTGTCCTTATCTGAAAATAAACTTCTTGCTAATCTGCCTAACTTGCCTAATAGTCTTGACTATTAATTATTTCCTTAAGAAACAAAGACAAGCTTTTGGTATTACCATAGGTTAACCATCATTAAATTACCCAGAGTCTATCTCCAGAGTCCTTTGTGTGGTTCTCTATTTGTTTCTACCCTTCTCCTACCCTCCAGATAGGATGTTTTCCTTTAATAGTCAGTTTTCAAGGATCAAATTTTTTTTTTTTTTTTTGAGACTAGGTCTAGGTCTTGCTATTTTTGCCTGTGGAACCACAGGCTCTCGTTGCACAGGGTACCACAGACTCAAGCAACCCCCAGCCTCAGCTTCCCAGGTAGCTGGGATTATAGGTGAGCGCCACCACGCCCAGCTATTTTTTGGAACTAGGTCTCACTACGGGCCCCAGGCGGGACTCGAATCGTGATCCCTAGC
>PVHY01020711.1:6556-25157 GCA_004024945.1 Uropsilus gracilis
TTTTTTTTTTTTTTTTTTGACACTATGTCTCACTATGTTCCTGGGATAGTCCTAATTCCACAGACTCACGTGATCCCCAGCCTCAGCCCCCCAGGTAGCTGGGATTACAGGCACCTGCCACCACGCCTGGCTGCTTTTTCAAGACCAGGTCTCGCTATGTTGCCCAGGGTAGACTCGAACCCGTGAACTAAAGCGATCCCAGGCTTCTTGCCTCCCAGCACTTGAACTACAGGCGTGTGCCACCACACCTGCCTCAAAACTGCCTTCATTTTACCCTCCTTGAATGTTAGTGTGGCTGTGCACATGGTGTTGTGGAGGCCAGGTGTTCCTCACACACGGAGGAGGTACTCTGTCCTCCTTTGTTGTTAAGTCAGGTCTTTCTCGGCCCTTTCCTCTGCCTAGTTGAGTGTCTTTCTCCTGGTTGCTTTAAAATCTCTTTGCCATGTCTCCCATGTCCTCACATCTTTTCAGGCAAGGGTTTCTTAGCATTTATTCTGCTTAGGATTGCTTGAGGTTCTTATCTCTGAAGTTGATTATCTTATCCCTTCTGGAAAATTCTCACCTTTTTTCTCTTTCCATATTGTCTCTTGCCCAGTCTTTCTCTACTCTCTTCTGATTTAGATGTTTGTTCAACCTCTTTTTTGACAGCTTGTGTTTCTTGGAAATCTATTCTCTGGCAATTCTTGGAGGCCTGGGTTTGAAGGGAGGGTTTGCATCTTGTGCAGCTGCTTCCGCAGCCTCTCGCAGCCAGAACACTTGCAACTTAATGTTTGGGTTTTAAGCCTATCAGCTTATAAATATCATTGAGTTCTGACTCCAGACTTGGATCAGGAGTGTATTGGGTAGGTATTCTCTGGGTAGACTTTGCTCTTCCATTTTCCCTTCCCTGAGCCAAGGGCAAGACAGGCTGTTTTTTCCTCTTTCACCCACTGAGGAATGCCTGGTTTTATTTCGGGAGTTTCCAATCTGAAGCTTTCCTTGCCAGCAGACATTCAAGCCCCAGGGCATACACTGAGACCAGGACTTTGGCAATGAATGAGCACAGGATGAGGATACTTGCCTGTGGAAAAGATTGCTCTGCTGCCTTGTGGAAGGAGGGTTAGTGTTACTGAGTGGGGCCAGAGGCAAGTCAGGATGCTATTGTAGACTGCGGGTGGGATGGTGCTATCTGGGACCTGAGGATGCTGGGAGGGAAAGCACATTATCTCCCTCAGACTGTAAGATATTCAGTAGCAGGGAGCTTGTCTCACTCCTCTGAGTCCTTCCGTGCCTGGCACAGAGAAGGCATTTAGTAAATGCTAATTGAATTGAACTGTGGGATCAGTAATGGTTTGATTGCTGTTTTTTGGACTACCTTCAAAGTGACTATTTTCTTTCAAGGGAAATGGCAGAAAGAGATTCCAGGCAGTGAACTCATCCTGTTTCCTACATTGTGGGGCTCAAGCCAGAAAGAGGGAACCAGATACTGGAAGCCCCTGCCAGCCTGAGATCTGGCCAAGTTGCCTTCTGTGATCACTTGGCTATCTTTAGCCTGTGCGCTCGCTCCTTTCCTAAGGAACCTCAGGTTCTCTGTGGAATATCCTACACAAAGCCTTGTCTTCCTATTGGGTTTTTATAACATTTTTTCTCAGAAATCCCTAAGCACTATGACTCCCTAGGCAGGTTGCAAAATGGTGATAAGTTCTAACCATGAAAACGTCTCACTCTTCAGATGTACTTCTTGGGGAAAATGCTCTGCGTCTAGGGAACCAAAGGGAGAGGTGAATGGTCCCTATGGTGTGGCACTTTGATAAGCTTCACCTGGCCACCCAGGATGATGGTTTGAAAAGCCTGTGCGATACTGTTCTACTAGGATGTGCAGAAGTCTTTCTAGAAGTACAGGGAAAGCAAGCGCACAGATTGGATGATCCCTTCTGAGACCTGGGAGATTTCTATTATTCATTCAGTAAATTCATGTAGAGTGTCTTTTGTGCAAGGTGCTGCTAAGAGAGACAAACTCAGACCCCACCCCAATCCTTGAACCAAGGTCACGCTGGTTCACACTCTCCTTTTGTGCAAATCAAAAAAATACTTTGTCAACCTAGTGTCTCCATCACCATAACAAATTAGTTTCAGCAAATGGCTTATTAATGCTAAATTAACATCAGTTACTAAATAATGATTACACAATGGCGGGCCTGTTGATTTAAACTTGGAAGTCAGTCTGGAACTGTAAACAAGTATCAGATGTCTGAACTGCAACATGAAACCTCAGATTATACTCTGGAAAAAATTGGTATAAAAGGAACATAACTCAACATAATAAAAACTATATATGACAAACACACAGCAAATATCATCCTCAACAAGGGAAAACTGAAATCATTTCAATTAAGATCTGGAACCAGGTAAGCATGCCCACTCATACCACTCCTTTTCAACATAGTTCTGGAAGTCCTAGCTAAGGCAATAAGACAAGAGAAAGATATAAAAGAAATTCAAATAGGGAAAGAATATAATATGTATATTATATGTAATATAATGTGTAATATGTGGATGATATGATACGCTATGTATCATAAAAAAGAACAACAGAAAAGCTAATTGAAATAATAAATCAATTCAGTAAGGTAGCTGGATACAAAATCAACACACAAAAATCAGTGGCATTCATATATGTAAAGAATCAGTCAGAAGAAGGTATTGAAAAAACCACCCCATTTACCATCGCACCAAAGAAAATTAAATACCTGGGAATATACCTAACAAAGATGTAAAAGACCTATACAAAGAAAACTATAAAACATTCCTAAAAGAAATAGAAGATGTTAAAAAGTGGAAAGACATTCCCTGTTCATGGATTGGAAAAATCAGCATCAAAATGGCCATACTACCAAAAGAACCTACAGCGTCAATGCAATTCCAATAAAGGTCCCAATGACATATTTTAAAGAGCTAGAGTACACTAATACCAACAGGGGATTTCTCTAAAAAGTTCAAAGTAATCACTAATAGGTCTTTTTTTTTTTTTTTTAAGAAACAGTCTATTTTAGATATTATTTGATCGACAAAGTCTTAGGATAATTCCTTCTGTCAGGGGTGAACAATTCTTCTCGTTAAAATGACACACTGAACTTACAAGCCAGGAAATTCTCAACAGGAATATAATATTGCCCAGATAAAAATCATCTCATGTACATTTACTGGGCCACATTATTCCAGAATTCCTAGTCTAAATCCACAAATTTGTCATCACAGAGGACCCCTGGCTGTGGAGTCCAAAATAAAATGAGAAAGCCTGAAAGGTGTGCCAAATATTAAATATGCCTGCAGGCAAACAGCCCCATGGCACCCTTGTGCATGCCCTGAAAAGCCACACATGGTGGTCCCAGGGGTCCCAACCGAGGGGGAGCAGACATAGCTTGGGTCCATGTGAGGTGCGAGAAGTCTCCTAGTAACATAGTGTGGGGGGATGTGGAAGCAAAATAGGGAGTCCAGGGGGTGTAGGAAAGGCTTATATAAACAAGATTCCATTGGGTAAGGTTCTTTTTTTTTTTTTTTCCCACATATTTGGGCTGTTTTCACATCCTTGCTCCATTTCTGGATCAGTGAGATAGTTGAGTTCCAGACTGGGGAAGTGTTTCTGTTCTGAGACCCACAGTGCTAATCCCTCTGTCTCTGTCTCTCTCTCTGTCTCTGTCTGTCTGTCTCTGTCTCTGTCTCTGTCTCTCTCTCTCTCTCTCCTTACCTCTTATCTCAGGTCTGCAGCCCTCTGCCACCATAGCCTGAATCAGCTGTCTTTTTATGGCTTGTTTAATTTTCTTTCTTTCCCACCAGATTTTAAATTCAGCTGGTACAAGGACCACATCTGTCTTGTTTATTATTGTTTATTATTGAATCCTCGCTCCAGTGCACAATGCCTGGGATGCCATGTAATAAGCTTTTGATAGATATTGGCTGAAACGATGCTTTCCATTCATTCCTCCAACATTTCCCAGGCCCTCATTTCGTGCCAGGGGCCCTGTTGAGCGCTGGGCAAACAAACAAATGATGCCCTGTGGGACTCCCTGCAGGCAGCCCCCTCTCTGCTAATTACATCCAGAGGAGGATGCACTGTGTGGCAGTGAAGGTGGAGGCCTCTGAGCTGAACCTGGGAGGAGGAGGGGAGAGCAAGGTTTCCCATGTGGAGGCAGTAGCAATATCCAGACAAGGCTCTGCGTGGGCAATAACAGCATGTGGGGAGTTGGGGGACCTGCCCCCGCTTTCCTCCCCTGGAAAGTCCAGAGTATGAGGAGGGGAGAAGGATGGGTGCCCAGCCTGAGAGGTAGGCAGGGGCCAGTCACAGAGACCCCGACAGCAAACAGCCCTGGGAGCCACTGGGAGACTCACAAACCGGCCCCAGTAGCTCAGACTTCAAAGCGTGAAGTGCACTCCCAGGGCTTCTGTCAGTGGGAAATGACAGCCCCTCAGAGTGCAGTGAAGAAGGTCAGGATCTACGGTGGGAGAGCAGAGCGCAGCTCCCGCAGGTAAGACCATCTGGAGTGAGGGGCGTGGGAACTAGTTTCTCAGGATCTTAATCTTTGTAGATCCTTTTTCAGGTGCGCTTCCGGCCTTCTGCCTGTCAGGCTCTGCCCATGTCTCTTGCTTCATTTCTCGCTGTTATTTTCCTCCTTTATCACCTTTCCCCTCGGTCTGCAGATGTTTTCCCCTGATAGTAGATTGGACCTGGGGTCTCGGGCCAGCAGGGCCTTATCTTAGTCTGTCTCAGATCTGCAGGTGCTTATCTCACTGCCCGTCTCCACCCTGAGGTGTGAGTGTGCATGTGGAGAGAGCAAGAGGACACACGCAGGTGTGTTAGAGCCCTGACTGTGCTGTGGAGGGGGTTCTTAGGGGTTGATGGGGAGCAGGAAGTGGCACGACCCTCTGGAGGGCAGGGAGCTTGACCTAGACCATCTCCAGCTCCGGCCAGCACCTGGGGTGTAGTAAACCCTGACATGGTTCTCTGTGACTCTGTTTACCTGCAAGAGCAGCCAGGCAGCATGTCCCTGCCCGGCTGCAGAATAACTGCCATCCCTTTCGGGAGCCTCCCAGCAGCCCTGGGGTGCAGGGCCTGCTTCCTTCCTCTGTTGCCTTGCTCACGGGTACCCAGCCTGCCTGGGAAAGGACCCTGTTCTACATGGGCGCCAAACTTTGGTGCCAAGCCACCCCAGGGACCCTGGCAGGATCAGTGGCGACATGGGGACAGGATTGGTTCCCTGCTGTCTCTTCTCCCCAAGGATGGCATCCCCCCTTTCTGATGAAGGGGTGATGGTCTTGGGCTTCCAGCCACTGAGTGTCCCCACTGGGCAGTGTGCCCCCTTTCCTGGGTGGGCAGAGCAGCAGAGGTGCAGAAGGCAGCAGCAGGCTATCTTCCCCAAGCAGCAGGGAGAGATATGTGGACCCTCTGCCTCTTCAGCACCTTGATATCACGCTGCTGCTGAAACTGCAGGATGAAGCCGCTTGTTTCTCTTACCAGATTCTTGTCTTTTAAAGCCATGGAGAGCACACCAGCCACCGGCCAGGGCGCTGAAAGAGGCAGGTTCATTTAAAGAGGCAAAGACATGGGAAATAAAGAGATAGAAAAGTAAGACTCCCTGGGGAATTTCCTCAGGAGGGGAGGGAGGTACCCAGAAAGCTGAGTTTATAGGCGCCTATAAGCGCCTTAAACTATGAATAGTTTAAGAATCCCATCAGTCTTTCATTGTGATTGGCTGAAGTCACAGAGAGGAGGGACTTTCTTTGTCCAAGTTTTGCCTGTGAACTTGTTCCATGTTCTGCTAATGTCCCAGCTTTTCCCCTTCAGCCCCGGGTGAGCATCTTCACGTCTGGCCAAGGAAGAAAAATTGCTGCGGTGTTTATTTTCCTAACCGTCCTCCCTTATTTTTCCATTCTCCAAGGATTGTTTACCTGCCTCATCTGGCCCAAGTCTGGCTTGTGCCTCACTATTTAATAAAGGCCTCATGGCTTGAAGGGCCATTAAGTAACCAATGATTTATTTCAACCTCATTGAGGAGAAAGATGCAGAGTTCAACCTAATGTGGAACACATGGAAATAAAATAATAAAGAGGCTATTGACATGCATGACCTACTTGGAGGGGGGAGGAGAGAGGGGAAAGGAGGAAGGGAGGAGGGAAGGGGGAATGTGTGTGGGGGGAGGCAGACCCTGCTGCCCCCGCTCCCTGAGTGCCTTGGGTCCCACAGCAACAGGAGTATCTGGCAGTTTTCTGGAGCAATGCAAATCCACTCAGCTTCAGAGTTTGTTTTCCATATACATAATCTAGCAACCCTGTGACCCCATACCTGTCACGGGGGTTGGGTTCCCCATAATAGAAACAAGGACCCCTGGTTGGTTGATCTTTGAGAAGAGAAGCAAGCACACTCGAGGGTGTTCTCTGTGTGGGTATTTTTCAGGTATCAATGATCTCATTGAATCCTTGCAAACCTTTGAGGTGAAGAATAGTTTCCCAAAGAAAGGGGTGGGTTTCCAGAGGTTAAGAAGCTTGCCTACAACCCTACAGAACCAAGTTTTGAATTCAAGTCTTTATACTGATGACCTCCCTCTGGGGTCTCTTCTGTTCTTAATTGGGGAAGTCAATAGAACTTTCTCGAATGTTGAGGAAGTATTACCCATTGCATAAACATCTGCCAAGGAGCTGTGCCTTCAAAGATCCTGTGGCAGAGCTGAGCATATGTGTGGAGTCGTTCTTCTGGCATAACAGAGAAGGATCGTCTTTTCTGGCTGGGGCCCCAAGCCAGGTAGCTGGCGCCCTTGGTCCTTACTTAGTCCTTACTTAGCGCATGAACCCTGTACCTTTTGGTGATCATTCTCTGCTGTCAGTTCTGCTGTGGATGGTCCCCATCTCTCAGTTCTAGTGCTTTCTGTGTGACCCTGGACTCCAGCTGGCTATATGGATCTGTCCCACACACTTGATCAAGTTTCTTTCTGTGTTTTCTGTACTTGATCAAGTTTCTTTCTGTGTTTTCTGTCTCTCTGCCAAGAAAAGTCACAGAAAGTGCTTTCTAAATTGCAGGGCAAAGACTCCAGCCTCTGAACCCAGCTTGACTTAAAGGTCCTCTTGTTTCTGGAACTGGGATTCAGTTCTTCCGGCTCCCAGGAGCTCTGTCATCTGCAGATACAAATTAGGACCTGCATGCCCCAGGACTCGCACATTTTCGGACATCACATCATACCCTGGGGAGCACGCTGTAAACCAATCTGCCACGGAACCAGCGTTTCTGTGCCTGCAACCCTTTCTTTCATGAATTGAATGTTTCTGCTAATTCTTGGCTCTGTGTCGGCCTCCTCTTGTTGGGCTACAGACTCACTCCTGTTTTATTATTTATTAATCAACACTTAAGGATGCGATAGCACAGGCCACCCCCCATTAGCTCCTGTATTCCTGAGAATCACTGCAAAGGGGGCATTATTAGCTCCCTTTGCAGTTGGGGAAAATGAGGTTCATTAACTTATCCATGTTTCATCTGGTAAGTGGTAGGTCTGGGATTTGGACCCGAGTGTTGGGATTCTAAATCCACGAACCCTCCCAGATGAAAGGCAAGGCTTGTAGTTTTTTATTATCTCACTGCTTCGATTACTCTGTTCCTTAATTAGCGATGACTCCAAATGAGCAGCACATTGCTGAGCCTTCTGGGGTGGGAGTGGGTTTTGTTTTGACAGCAGTCACATACTCCACTCTGAGAAGCTGTTATTTAATCCAGAATGAGAGATGAGAAAAGTCCCTAGAAAATTTGGAGGAAAGAGAGGAAACGTTTTTATTTGGCTAGTTGAGCTCTAGGGTTTTAAACCTTTTTTTCCCATTCTTTTTCTTCTTGGAAGCCTAAATTACTTCAAGGAGCTCTCCCCAGTTCTTTAAAATGTCCAGGAGAATATAAATCAGCAAACACCCCCGGTGTTTGGGTTGTAGGTTTTCTGAAGCCTTAACTCAGCATTGCCAACCTTCTCTGATCACAAGAACCACTTGAGGGCAGCTATTAAAATCTGATTTCCTGGTCTTTATTTTTTAATAAACAACCCCACCCCCACGCCTCTGCCAGGCCATTCTTATGACCAGGCTGGCCTGGGGAGCCCTGCTAAGTGTCCTGGGAGTTGGGTCCTCCTTGTGGACCCTCTGCTCGCACCATATTATAGTGGAGGGACCAAGAGCACAGGACTCAGCACCCAGTCTAACCACAGACACATTGCATTATCTCAGCGATCACCAAAAAACCTCCCCTCTGGACCATGCTGACTCCTTTCTGCCTGGAAAGAAGAAGAATTTCCCGTCACTCCCCGCCTCCTCTCACCAACTTTGTCTTCTTTGTAGTCAGCTCTCAGGGACACATCATCTGACTCCTCTGGAGCTGGGTCATTCATAATTATTTTTGTGATAATATTCTTGCTGGGCATGGTGGTGCCCGTCTATAATCCCAGCTACTTGGGAGGCTGAGGCTAGGGATCCCTTGAGTTCATGGGTTCAAGAATACCCCCAGCAACATAGCGAGACCTAGTCTCTAAAAAAAAAAAACAAAAAAAGAGAGAATTTATATTCATGTACCTACAATTCCCCACTAGAGTCTCAGTCCCCTGAAAGCAGGAACCATGGTGCTTGTGGTTATTATTTATGGTGATTGTTGATTATTGATTATTTTTCACGAGGGCTCATGCTCCTTTCTGCATGCCGAGATCCAGTGCAGTGCAGTGTAACGAGCTCTAGGCTTTGTTTCCCTTGTCTGTGAAATGGATGAGCATGATGCTCTGTCCAGCTTGGTATTGGGGGATTAAAATGAAATACAGAATGTGAGAATAGATGTCAGTTTTTGTTTTCCTCAAGACAATCCTTTTATGGTTATTGTACTAAATCGAACAAATGATGCCCAAGGCTGTTTGCTTGGCACAGTGGTTTTAAAATGTTTCTAGGATTGTTAAGGATTTAGAATTTAGCCTTCTTTTCCCCACCTGCCTTTAACTCATTCTGGTGACCCATTTCGAGCTCTCTGATATTTAGCCATGATCACTTGTGGACAGCGTATCTTTCTGTTTTCTTTTTTCAGTTTAGCTCTGAGGGTGAAAATGATATCATTGTAGATTGAATGTAGTGTTTAGTGTTTTGAAAAGCTCATGAGTGGTAGGGTGGGTTTCAAAGGTAGCATCATGGAATCTCTTTTCCTGGAATTCCTTAGATGAGAATAAGGATGTTGCAGAGGTTTCATCTAATTCTTTGACTGAACTGATACTATCAGTGAACAGTTCAGAAATTAATTTCACTTTCTTATCGAGTTAGGAGTAATTTTGGGATGTGAAATAGCTGTTCAGATCTCAAGGTGAGCAGCTATCTTGGTTTGCCCAGGACTGGCTGATTTCTAGGGCCCCAACCTTTAGGTTTTAAAGCCAAGACAAGCCGGGTGTGGGGGCACGCACCTGTAACCCAAGTGCCTGGAGGCAAGAGGCCAGGGATTGCTTGAGTTTGGGGGTTTGAGGCTACCCTGGGCAACACAGCAAGACCTGGTCTCAAAACTAAACAAACAAACAAATAAATAAAAAATAAAGCTAAGACAGCCCTGGGAAAGCAGGTAAATCAGTTGGTTATTTTGCTCGGTGCATAGAACAGCTTGGAATTGAGGTCACAGAGAAGTAAACATTAACATACATTTTTCTTGTTTTAAGAAACACATGGATCTCAAAAAGTTAAAACCACTTTTTTAAAAAAAAATCTCGGGCTCTTTACATATTTGTTTTACTTTAAAAACTGCTAAATTAAAAATAGGGAATCTTAGCTGTGATTGCTTTAGCACCATTTAAAAACACCATGACAGTTACTTAGAAATGAAGGTATTGTATTTTAACCCCTAATCCTGTCTTTTCTGCAGCTGAGTGGCTACATTAGCCAATTTATGTGACTCATTTGCCAGTGTGAATCCTTTTCACTGATACCTTGTGAGTAGTTTAACTTTGAATTATATTTTCTAGTTAAACATCAACAGCAGAGCTGATGTTATCATTTCTGACTTTGACAATAGGTCAGTTTGGAAAGAAGGATGCTTACATTTACATCAATTGTAGATAATCATTTAAGTCTCACAAAGTAAATTTAAAGTTTACTTAAATATGTATTTCTGCTTATTTTATTACCCCAAGGCCTCTACAGTGACTTTCAAAGATATATTTATTGTTCTGTTTATTTGTTGCTTCCCAAAACTGGAGTATAAAAAGTCAGGGCAGAGACGCAAATAAAGATGGATAAGATGAAATCAAACAAAACTCAGTACCTAGAAACACATGATGTGAAGCTCTCACATGGTTTGTTTGGCATTATGGACACAGATTTTGTTCTGTTTCTTGGTTACCAAGGAAACACAGAAATGCAGCGAGTTGGCACCTGCAAGATAAAACTAAAGATGTTTAAGAGATGTCCAGCTATTCCCCGCGCTGGAGGCTGGGAACCATCTCCCCAGAGGACCTTCATAGAAGATCCGGGTGTGGTGCGCTGGAGAGCTGCCCCCCAGCCACAGCCTTCCATCCAAGCAGCGTCGGGGCTTTGTAGGAGGTAGCGCCCCTCGCGGCATTCTGCTGTTATAACAACCGAGCGCCCGTAAGATGAGTCACCACGTTGCCTCTCCCCGGGTTCTTCTGTCACCTCCTGGGGAGTGTTTAGCATTCAGATTTCTAGTATCTTTTTAAATTTTTTTTTAAAATTTTGTAATTATCTTGCAATATTGGTCATGTTTACACGATTGTATTGTACCCCTTCCCACCCTCCCTACATTTTTACTTTTATTTTGCATATATATATTACATTGTGTACCCTGGGGTTTTCCCATTTCCGTAACACCTGTTAATCATCTTATTATTCTGTGCCCCCCCCTCCCGCATATCCTTCCCCCTCCTCCTCTCTCACTCTATCATTCAGTCTGTTGATTGTTTCTAATTTTTCTTATTCGTTTGTTTTTCCCTATATCCGTTATGTGAGACCATCCTATATTTCTCTTTTTTTTTTCTGACTTAAAAATATGGAACGCTTCATGAATTTGCCAGCTCACCTTGCATGCATACACTTTTTTAAGAGCTCTTGGCTACTCCTGATCAAGAAGCACTCATTTAGAGTTCAAAAAACAGACTGGCTGGGTTTGCACCTGGCATGGCCTCTTATGAGCTTGAAAACTGAAGCAACTTTACTTCCCTGTGCCTCAATTTATTCATCTCTAAAATGGGTATGATAGTAGTACTTGCCCCTTAGGATTGTCAGGAGCGGTAAATGGATTTATGCACTTGAACGGAGCCTGCAATATAGCAGACTCTCAGCAGAGGTGGTGGTGGTGGTTTTGTTGAATCTCATCACTTAGCCCAGAACCACCTTCTTGGCACTCAATGTTTGCTGAAGAATATGCATGATTTAGGCCTAGAACTTTGATCTCCTTATTTTTAACTCTATAATAATTCTACTCATTATTATCTTCAGAAGGATACAGTTTTTTTCCAACGTTAAGTCTACTGGCCCAGTGTCTTCACGATGGGTCAGGAAAGTGCCAGACTTTCCAGTAAGGAAACACAGCAGTGTTTATACTGGTATCAGTGCTTAAAAATCTGCCCAGCATATAGCCTGACTGAGGCCATGATGAGGCTGACTTTGCCTTCAGAGACTTTGTCAGCTCACCAGGGTGACATGCACTTAATGCAATGGCCTAATTACCTGGTCATCAGGGAGATGCCAACTGTGATTGCCAATGGAGCTGTTGATCCTAAGTTCATTAAATAAGTTAAATGGCATTGCTTAAAAACTTATTAGAGGAGGAAGAACCCTTGCCCTCAAGGAGCTAGTGAAAGCTGCATTGTTATTTTGGCCACGGTTACTGACTGTACTGAGCTTTGAAAAATGAGATGAGGTAGAGCTTGTCAATAGCGTTCAACATCAGAAGCCAAAAAACATGTCAATGTTTGATAAACTTGTCCATAAACTCTCACTCTTCTCCCATTGCATTTGGACTCTTGCTGCTGATGACACTATCAATTTCTAAACAGCAAGCTGGAATTCCAGCCATGGATGAGCCATCTCTCTTGAGCTGGCCATTGTTGTGGATACAGATTTCCTTGCCCACAGCTGTCTTGCTCAGTGGAGGGACTGACATGTAAGCTGCAATCAGTTATCATTACACCGGGCTGCAGAAATGAATGACCAGAGCCTACACATGTCTGCCTTCTGCTGAGCAGTTTCACACTAAGATTTGTGTGAAGTCTTACACATTCAGTTCCACTCTGCCCTCCTTCTTTTGCAAGACTCCACAGTCATGCTTTAATTCCTCCACATGGGGCGACATGCCATCCATTCCTCAGCATCTGTTGTGTGATACCCCCTTCTGAGGCACTTGGTGAAGCACCAGAGATCTAGTACAGCTGCTGTTCTTGCCCTGCAGGAACCTGAAAGTATGCTCCCCCTGTTGCCATGGGGTCCCTCCAGCTTCAACTACCTTCTTGGTCTCTGCACAGCTCACCTTTCAAGTTGCCACCAAACTACACTTTTCCTCCCAGTGACTCATACTCTGCTTCATGCCCCATCACCTTTTGGCCTTACTTGCTGGAGCACTTGTTACTTTGCATGGCAATTTATTTACAAGCTTACCATCCCAAAGACTGTGGCTCTGCCTTATTCTTAGACTCCCCAGTGCCTGACAGCAAGTTGATGCATAATAATGTTTGCTTGAGTGAAAGACTAAGTTAATAAAAGCATAAAACTGTTCTTATGTAAAGTGTGTAGGAGGGTAGTGGTGGAGTTGGAGTCAGAGAACAAATGTGCTTTCCTAATATCTCTTTTACCAGCAGGGGGAGAGAAGTGTTTATAAATATCCCATCATGGGAGTCTTTAGGTTCTGTAGCCTGAAAAACCAAAGAGAAAAAAAACCCGTAGGATCTTTCTGAGTGACCTCCCCAACCTTACTTCAAGTAAGACTAATTCCTAATTTTCTCTTGAACAGTTTGTTTCTTCTTTCTTGCAGGGGTGGGGACTAGTTGAAGAGTAGTTAATTAATCACAGGTTCAAAGCCATAGGCAACACAATTCTGTCCCCTCTTGAACACCTTTCAGTGCAGTAATAGGGTTGGAAAGTGTAACTGTTTGGCCCTGGGACCGACAGGCAGTCTAGGACTGCCAAGGAGGAGGCCCTTTCCCTCACTGCTCCTGATCCTTTGCTTCTTTTTATCAGTAGCTAATACGCCCAACACACTCACCTCCCCTTCACTTCTGTCTACGAGAAACTTGATTTCACTCCCACCCCTGTGTGTCTACCCCTTTGTGGGATGGTTCCAATTAGATGTCCAGTTGTCCCCTCAAGCTCAGTACTTTCCAAAAGTGCTTCCACCCCACAGTGCACTCCACTCCATTTGCTCGGCTCAGTGCCTCCAATGGGCATAGGAGATGAGGCTTAGGACCGCGGTGGTGCGTTAGTTGAATCACGACGGCCGAGGTAGTTCAGCACCTCGGAGAGCTCCCGGCCGCCCAGCTTCCGTTCCTGCTCTCTGTCCTGCCTCTTGCCCACACCGTTGGCCTTATTATTGCTACAATTGGGTGCAGTGAAATTCCACGTTGCTAGAGGAAACACACTCACTCCTCCTAGGCTTGGTTCTTGAGGGACAGAAGACTGAACAGAATTGGGTTTTCCTTGCTCGACCACATACTGGATGCACTACCAGAAGCTAATTATCTGCTTGCTCTGAGCTTCCGTTTCTTCCTTGATCAAATGAATACTGGGTAGTGCTGTTGTGAGAGGGATGTAGGATACATGCATGTAAAGTATATAGCATATAATATAACCTTAATCGGTAGTAGCCACTATTTTTATTAATGCAAGCCTTCTTGGTAGAATTGTATTGATTCTTCTTAACACTGTGTGGTGATATTGCTTGGGGGTCTCATGGCAGCTGCATATGTCTGGGAGATCACAGGTCTGCTTTAGGGGTCAGAAGGAACAGATGCATTTGGCAGCACTATCCAGCCATCTTAGCCATTAAGTCCTCCGGGAATCCTCATTTTTGTCTCTGGGGTGCATGATTAAGGTCACACGGGGGGCTTCAGGACCTGCACAAATCAAAGCCAATGGCTGCAAAGAAGAGCAGGCTGTTGCAGATTTGCAGAATGGAAAGTGACACATGGGGAGGCAGGCCCAAAGAAGCCCAGTAATGCCCAAGGCTGCTCCGCAAACTGGTGGCTGCAGACAGGACTGGGTCTCGTGCCCAGCTCCTCGTCGTTCTTTGTTTGTTCTTTGCATGTCTCTGCATCCTCTCAAGGGCACAGCTTTCCCATATCAAGAGTCAGCTCAAGGAGTGCCTGCCCCCTCTGAGCCTTGGCTGCCTCTCCTGTGAAGTGGGGATGTCACGACGGTCACAAGGTGGGTGGAGATTGACGGTGGCTATATGGGGTAAAGGGCTTAGACCTGATGCGTGGCAGCTGCTCAGTGGGACACGCCTACCCTCATGACAGCGATCTGCTGCAGCCTCTGCTGAGTTCCTGGAAGGCCAGGAATTGCCTCATTCTGCCTCCCGTGTTCTCCCCTCCAGCTTCATCTTCTCTCTCGAACCCTCTACACCCACAGGTTGAAATCACCCCACATAGCCTCTTGGCTACCTAATTCAGCTAACTGAAGCTTGGCTTGCTGGTGTGTTGGACAAAGGAGTGGCTGGCTGACTGAATCACAGTGCATCAGGACAGGCTTTTGGGCGAGCAGGAGCAGCCGTGGTAGAAAGTTCTTGGCTGTCCTGGGCATCTGAGCCACAGGGGTCAGGCTGCCTAAGACAGGGTAGAAGTGACTTGGGGAGAAGTCTCATTTTCCGGGTGGAAGGAAAAGTGCTGTTGGAATGGAAACTTGATTTGCTTTGTTCCCAAATCAGTTAATAAACGCATTTAAAGTCTTGATGTTGAAGAGACTGGGTAATTGGAGGCCTAGTGGTGAAGTAATATAATTTACCCGCAGCGAAGGGGTAGAAACCAGGGAGATGACTGTGGATGATTTTGCAGATCATAATGGAGCTAATTTATAATTGATACTGGAACTCTTTTCCATAGGCTGACTTATGATGGGGTGGCTTGAGGATCGCTTAATGCGATTATTTGGTTGTTTGCATCACCCTTATGAATTCAAAAGTGGAAAAAGAACAGAGTGCTAAATTGGCATCTAATCTTTTCAGAGCTATTTGCCAAATAAACTGGAATTTTAATTAAAACTGCAAGCTTAGAGGTAAATCACTTTAGAAGTTTGTGAAGTTTGTCTTTTTCTCTTGCCTAATATAATTACTGCTAATAAAGTTTCTTTACGGGTGGGAAATTAGACACCAGGATAAATAACTGGAAGAGATTGCCACAGGGCCGCAGAAAGTATGTAAGAGGCAAGGTTATTTTCCCCTCCTGCTAATGGGGTCTTTTTTTAGGGGGGTAGTTAAATTGTTGGGTAACAATTCTAAACTCCTTAAAAGCCACGGTGATCAGAAGCTGAGGCAACATGGACCCCAGCCTTATGATGACTCTCCCAGCTTTGATTCATATAAGCCAATTATAATGAATGAATTTAATAAAAAATACAACATGCTTTGGTGATTAACTCAGTGAACAACGAATGGCTCCCTTAACCAGAATCTCCTATCTGCAGTAACAAAGAAGAGGGGAACAGGAAAAGGACATTTCATAGATCACAAGAATTGCTGCTTTCCAGCAAAAGGTTCTTAATTACTTATCCTCGCGCTGTATTTATTGGCTCTATTAGAGGATGAATAATTACTGTCTTCCTGGGATACTCATTGGCGCTGGAGGTGCCTTTATTACATTGGAAGGCTCCTCCGAACGGTGGTGATCTCCATGGGATGCTTTCCACCCTGGATCTCCACCCGCCAGGAAGCTGGAGGAGGTGGGGTGGGAATGTCAGCCCACGCGTCTGAGAGAGGGGCCTCTTGGAGCACACTGGCTGGCCAGGTCATTCTTCTCGTGGGCCTGACGGTGCCCTGACACTCCTGCATGCTTCCCCCATGCCTAGTCCCAGGGCCCACTTTTTCTCTGTGCCTAGTCCCCTCTCTTCTAGGTTTGACCAGCCTCCTGTGGCTGGCTCCATTTCTCTCTCTCCACACCTGTCCATCCCTAGATGGCCAGAGTGGGCATAGCGCTGCACAAGCACTCACCTGGGCACTCCTCTGCAGGATCAAGTGCAAACTCCTCAGCTCAGTCCGGGACCCCCTCAAGGTCTGTCCTGGCCGCTGGAACATTCCAGCTTGATTTCCTGACCCACCCTGCGCTCCAGGTACATGGAGGGAACTTCTGGATTTCTGGATTGCTTCCTTCCCCCCATCCTCACCCCTTCTCCTCGTCTCTGTCCTGCATCCAGCTCAAAGGGCCCCTCCTTTCCTCATCTTGAATAGAAACAAGCCCCCTCCCCAGCACTTTGTCATGAATGTCTCTCTCTGAACACATCAGTCTCTACCCCAGGCTGACTCCAAAATGCCTGGTGCTCTGCTTGATCTGCTGCTGTTTTTCCAAGAAGTGGATTTGTTGAGGACCAGCCTCTGCTGCCTCTGCCATCGAGGATGCCTGGGGAGGCTTCCCTCCTGCCGTTCTCACCAAGGGACTTATTAAGGGCAAAACACCCTGGAGGTGCTCACTCACACATGCTGCCCTTGGACCTGTTCAGCTCCTACTGTGTGCCAGGCAGCTCATCAACGTTCTGCCTCACATCCTTTTTATTAACACCACCGCCACCCACCACCCCTGAGAGGGAGACTTGGTGGCTCCTTTCTCAGATGATGAAACCAAGTTCCATAGTAGCTGGTAGGGCTGAGATTTGAATCCGGCTTCTTGGATGCACTCAAGAGCACTGGGCCAAGCCCAGCTTTCCCCGGAGGCTGATGCATGCCAGGATGGCAGGTGCCCTTGGTACCCTGTGTAGAGCTTGCACATGTGCAACCTTAGGCTGGTGCCCGGCTCTTCTGGGCACTGGCTTATCACTTAATAGGATGGAGTGAAGGATGATGGAAGAATGGACGAGGAGGAGGAAACCAGCCTCTCTTGAATGTTGGAGGGTCACCCCTAGACATGAAACCGAGTCAACGTTCTGATTAAATCTCAGAGTTTTACTAGCCTGGCCAGCAACTGTGCCAAGGTGAGGGAGCCATCCTGAGCAGAACTTAGCAGCCGTTTATAAAGGCAAAACATGTGTAGCTACAGTTGCCAATGCCGAAGCAGGCGGGGATGCAGCAGCAGAAATAAGCCACTAGGAGCAAAGGGGAGGATGGGAGTGTATCACTCTGGTCTCCTATGTCCTGGTTCTATGGAGGAACTTGACAAAAGACTTCTTGGCTGGAATCCATCTCTGTTTTCCTAGCAGCTGTTTTAAAGCTTCTAGGAAAAGCGGCCTAGGGCCTGTTACGTGATCACCTCCTGTGTCCCAGGCATTGTGGGCCAGGAGCATGCTGGGTGGCTCACACTTAGGACGAATCCTTCCCAGAGGACACGGGCTCTCGATTGCCTGGCTCCCAACACACTCCCTCACCCCACCAGCCACACATGAGATGCTGTGGAAACTGGTGGGTCCTTCCCCAGCCTGGGAGGCTGTTTCCACAGGCAAGAGGGTGCCTAGAGTTCCCCTGAGGCCTCTTGGCTGGTCGGTTGGCTCTTCTTGTTGATCAGGAGGCTGGCGAAGCTGTTGGCTGCCCTGCAAGCAGCAGAGAAGAGGGGGGAGCCCACGTCCCTCTCAGGCTCAGAAGGGGAAGGGGCTCCCTCTGATGTGCTCACACCGGGCAAATAGAAGCGTGTTCCATCTGGTTCCACCTTTCAGGATTGATGAATTTCCACCCCGATTTTGTCTGCTTTCTTGCTTGAAAAAAAAAAAAAAGCGCTGACATTTCAGTCCATGCTTGAAGGACAATTGCTCAGCCCTTTTCGCACCGTGACGGGCCTTCTTGGGCCTCTTCTGCCATACTTTCTCCCGCGAAGTGTTCTCTGCGCCTTCTGCTGTGTGTGCTTTTCTGCCACCCCCACCCCCGCCCCCACCCCCCAGTAATGCAGCCAGTGGAATCCAAAGAGCACAGTCTTTAGAGAGGGACTGATGTGGCTTCAAACTCACTGAGCAGCAGTGGGACCGTACTTTTTCGTATACAAAACAGAGGCAAATATGGAAGCTGCCTGGCGCATATTCAATGCACAGGGGTTACTCCATTAATTATAGTATAAGGACTTTTGTCACAAACACCTTCATTCCCCGGAGCCGGTCTTTGTTGGAGGACCTAGTTCTAAAGCCGAAAGGCTGCTACATTCAGGGCCTGTTGCCCTGGAGCCAGCATCCCCCACAGCCTGGTTGCTTCAAACAGCACATGGTGGCTTCACCAACCACCTCTGACAGGCAGGCGTCTGTGTAGCTGAGGAGGCAGAGCTGGCTCTTAGGAGGTGGCAGCTGAGCCTTTGGCCAGGGAGGGCCACAGCCTGAGGCCTTATCTGGGCTGCCAGATCCACTGTCAGGCTCACCTCCAGGGCTGTTGGCAGGAGGCTTTGAAGTCTTACCCCTCCCTGGGATTCCCCAAGAGGGGAAGTAAGAGGGGGAGGGGGGAGGAAGAAGGGGG
>PVHY01020712.1:0-25088 GCA_004024945.1 Uropsilus gracilis
ACTCTTGTGGAGGGCAAAATTTTTTTTCCCATTCGCTGGGCTTCTTTTTGTTTTTTCTGTTGTCTCTTTCACTGTACAGAAGCTTTTCAGTTTAATATAGTTCCATCTGTTTATGTTTTCCTTCATTTTTTTGCCATCTGTAGATGTTTCCAGAAATGGATTTCTGAATTATAATTCATGGAGGGTTTTGCCCAAATTTTCCTCTATGTATGTTATGCTTTCAGGTCTGACATCTAAGTCTTTTATCCATTTTGAATTGATTTTTGTACATAGTGTGAGGTAGTTGTCTTGGTCCATTTTTTTTTGCTTGTCTTAGTCCAGTTTTCCCAGCACCATTTATTGAAGAGCCTCTCTTTGTTCCAATATAAATTTTTCACTCCTTTGTCAAAGACTACTTGACTTTATATGTGTGGTTTTATTTCCAGGCTCACAATTCTGTTCCATTGGTCTGATTGTCTATTTTTGTACCAGCACCAAGTTGTTTTTAATTATTATGGCTTTGTATTATATTACAATTCCAAACTTCAAACTATATTACAAAGCCATAATAATTAAAACAGCTGGAAATATTGTTTATACTAGTAGGTAACTCCTCAATAATAACAATGTAAACAAACAAAATAGTGGCAAAAATAGCAATTTAAAGACAGTAGATTAATCTTTTTATAGTTCTGAGAAAGTAATACAGTTGAAATCAAACATTAGGAAAAGGGCTGAAAAATAAACAAATTTTGAGTTGACTGAAAATAGAGTTCATTGCCAACAGATGCTACCAATGAATACATTTTAAATACTGCACTCACAGGAAATATAAAAATGGAATACTAATCCATGTATATATTTCATATACTAAACATATGAAATATTGAATATAAAACAAAAAGATAACAAAAAAGAGGGTAGGTTTCCAAAGTTATCTCCAAGTAGAGTAATACAGGGCATGCCTAATTCCAGCACCAAATAGTGACAACACAAGTGAAATGTCACCATCAGGGATATCCTAAGATACTTTGTACCTAGGGTTTTTTGTAAGGGTGGTAAAGTAGGCACCTTCTACCTGGCACATGACAAAATCCTATGCTCCAAAAGGAAAGCAAATATTTGGCATAAATTATATTCTTGTTCATAAAAATCATTCAGGCTCAGTGAGTCAAATTTACTAGTAAGAGTAGTGAAATTGTCCTGAAATAGAAATGCCCAGTACCAACAATGGCCAATACTGTAAGCATGCCTTTGTAAGGATAGCAGTCAATCCTATTAGGTCAACTTTTTTCTGCATATGCACAAATATATTGAAGCCCAACATCTGGAAGAATTGTAGAGATTGGCACTAATTCCTGTTACCTCCTAATGTGACCTGGCTTTTTGTCCCTTTTTGAAGGATGTGTTCAAAAATAATGGATGTTTATTGACATTATAATCAGATTTTGAGTCTAAGTAACAGCTGCTTTTCCAGATAAATTTTCTTTACTGAAACAAAAGCAAAATCTCTGTATAGGTGTCAACAGGGAAAATATATTAGTTTTCTTTATTTCAAAAAACAGAATGCTAGAGAATTTTATTCAGTTAAAAGTAACAACAATATACCTTCAGTGTTATATACTTTATGGCATTATAATTCACTTGTCCTGAGTCTTACTGTGGTCTACAGATGCCTTGAGTGCCTCATCATTGTATAGAACATATACAACATGCATGGTGTTATTTATACAGAACACGTTAGCCACAGGCTAGCAGGATCCCTAAATAGCTTTATGAAGCCCATATATGCTAGAAATTGGGTAATAAAGTCTATAGAAAGGTTACATCAATTTCATGAAGTTAATACCAATGAAAAGATAATCCTCAAAGTGAGAGAAAAATTACCATTCTTGTACCTTGTACATCTAAAAATATGTAGAAAATTTAGATGACCTATTTGAATTTGGGAAGCAGGCAATATACTAAAGAAAATATAAGGCTATATAATACCTAAAACATGGTAAAGATTTTGATTTAACTCTATAATGCCAGAGTCTGAAGATTAGTATGCTTGGAAAGACTATGTCTAATTTTGTAATAGAATATAATCATGTTATAGATTCCTAGATTTTTTTAAAGCTGGCAAATAGTTATTTTATTCTTGAGAAATAGCTATTGGATCCAGATTGAGAGTAAATTCCTGACTATAGGAGACCAATGAACATGCAATTTGAACTGTTCAGAATAAATTAAATGCAATATTACTCAATGAGCCACAAATTTGAGTGTTCCCAGCAGCACTCCATCAAGGGAAGTAGTACATTCAACACCAGAATTGAGCAGGATCTGAAGTCTCAAATAAATTTCAGAAATATGTGGCTTATATTCACAGGGCATCTATTCACAGCATTGTGTCATTTAAAAGTGAAATTATTTATTTCTTTAAAAATTGTTCCTTCTTTTGCATCGAATGTTAATGCTATCAGAGAATGTCATGTGTAACACTAAAGTTTTTGAAATACAGAATAAAACATATTCAAAGTTCTATATCCTTTCACTTTAATACATCTTCGCCATGAATACAGCTATATGCTCAGTCCTCAGTGTTACCATAGCAAATAATTGAACTTGAAGAGGGACAACATTCTAACATATTCCCCAATCTTTCAAATACCCTAATCATTGTAATCCTTTAAGACATTTATTTTTATTTCCTCTGTTTCCACTGGCGAAATCTGCAGTAACTGAACTGTCTCCATGTGTCTGATATTATTCTTGTCCATTTTATCCACTAGTTTATGAATGCTAAATGTCATCTCATCATCTGTTTTTCTTAGAGTTTCTCAGTACTACTTGTTATTCAGTCCGCTAAAGGCTAATGCTAAGAGGGAGAGCAAGAGATTGGTTGATGGTGATGGGTTCTTCTTCATGGGAGCTGGCAGAGGAAGAAGAGTCTTCTAATACTTTAGAGAGAGAAGAGGAAATAGGAATTGGTAGCAGGAATCTTGGAATCTTGAACTATAACACAGAATTTTCAGAAAGTTCTCTGTTTTGATATTTTAACTAAGTTTTAAAAAAGCCACCTTTGAGAAAAGTTTGTGTTATTAGAATTATTTTCCCCCAAAACTAAGTGTATAATTTTTACTATTAAGATTGAAAATGTTTTGTTGGAGATTATGTTCCTACAGGATTTGGGCATATAGCGTGATGATCGCATTCTTAGTTGAAGAAGTACCATCCAGAGACTCTGGAGTAATCAAATCTGTATATCTCTCCATGTGTAGGTTTTATTGCTTTTCTTCACAGTGGGGTGGGTATTTGATAATAGTAGTCTCCATCATCAAGTAAATACAATGCTATGAAGAGTTAAATGTGCAAAAGCAAAGGCAGTATAAGAGAAGTCAGATTTCCAGCAATTATTAGTTTCTCTTTATAAGATACACACACACACTATAAACATACAGTCAAACATTCTCAGCCACTTCATGCCCAAGGTATTTCAAATTTGACTATTTTCTTCTCCATAAAAACACAGCTTGCACTAACACATTAACTCTTGATCTGAATTCTATCCCTAACTGCACTCCCCCCAAATTTCAGAAGATTGTTGTAAACAGTACCAGGTCTCTCATCAAGTCTCAAGGTAGAGAGTATAAATGCCATAAGATTGAGGATTGAGAAAATATATTTCATTACTGTTATGTCAACCCATAAGAAGAAAAAAAATGATAAAATGTTTTAAAGGAAACTCGATCTCTACATTTCTGTTGTCCCTTCCATTGCTCTCATTCCCTAAACCTCTTCCCCTCATCTCTCATTTAAATCATTGCTCAGATGTAGAGCAAGTATAAACATAAGATTTTAGAAAGGTAAGTTCTGCTTATATTTGGAAGGTGGTCTCTTCTCCTTTTCCTTTTCTATTCTGTTCCCTAGAAACAGATAACTGTTTTACCCCATTAGTCTTCCAAGCCCTCCACACTCAATTATGGGAGAGGGGGAGGAAGAGGAACAAGAAGGCTAGAGACCAATAAAGCTGATGAATATAGATACAAAAATTCTCACAAAACCTAAGCAAATTAATAATAATACATTATTGGATGATACATCACAACCAAGTGAAAATTATTCCAGAAATGTAAAGATGGTTAGACATTTACAAATCAATCCATATAATATATCACAGCAACAGAAGGAAAGATAAACTTAATATGGTCATGTAAATATTCAGATAATTTTTTGACAAAATTTAACATCCATTTATGATAAAAATTTTTAAATATTACTTTAACATCATAAATTCATACATTGCTATGCCACAGCTAAGATCAAACTTGATAGCAAAAAAGGTGAAAGTTTTCCCTATAAGATCAGGTGTAAGACAAGGATATTCACTTTTCTCTCTACTATTAAACATGGTATTGGAAGAGTTTTCTAAAGGAACTAAGGAAGACAAAGAAACAAAAAGAATCTAAAATTGTGTAAAAACAAAATATACATAAAAAACCCTAAAGGTTGCACTGAAAAAAAAAAAAACTATTACAGATAAGTCAGTACAATGAAGTCACAGGTTACAATAGCATAGAAAAAATTATTCCCTTCCTATGTGCAAAGAACAGACTAAAAAAGGAAGAAATTAGGATGACAAACACATTTATAATTAATCAAAGATACATATACACCTAGGACTTAATTTAATAAGGGAGATGAAAGACCTGTACAATGACTACAAAACCCACATTGTTTAAAAAATAGAAGACACAAGAAAATGGAAATATATTCCCTGCTCATGAACTGAAAGAAATAATGTTAAAATGGCCATTTTTACCAAAAGCAATATAGAAATTTAATCTATATTTAATGCAAACCCTATTAAATTTTCAATGTCATTCTTCAAAGTTGAGTAAACATTTCTAAGGTTTATATGAAAACACAAAAGTCTCTGAGGAACAAAATCACATAGAAAGTTTATATGTGGCGCATAAGCAAAGCAAAGTCATTGGATCTGTTTGTTTGTTTTGTAGATTCACTTCATTTAACCTAGATTTTAAAAGTTGTTTTGGCTGCAGATTGGGGAATGAGTTGGAGACAAATAGGAGTGAGAACAAGTATTCACCTACAAGGGTGTGGCAAGATACAAGAGGCCACAGCATGGAGTCTAGGATGGTGATGGAGAAAGCAGAAAGATATGGATGTGAAACTCAAGAATAGAGTTTCCCTCCTTCTCCATTCCTAGATGATCTCTCCTACTTGTTCTTTCTTGTTCTCACTCAGGTACTTTGGTCATATTGGCGTTCTTCAGGCCTTAGAGTTGCTCTTTCCCCTACCTCTATTGGGAACCTCAGCTATTTACACAAAGATGCTTCTGCAACCGTGACTTGAAGATAATCATCCTCATGTTTATTCTGACCCCTCTCAAGATACCAGGAAACATAGTCTTATTTTAATGTCCTCATTCATCCAGCCTCTGGGCTGATTGCTCCATATTTCTGAAATGGAATGACTCAGTACTATTTTTTATGCCAGCACAGTAAGACATCTCAGTTGTCATTCCATTCATGGGTTGGTTTAGATGTTCTGAGCCCAGTTAGCATAACCCAATTAACTGCCTCAAAAGAAGAGGATCCTAGAGTCAAAAACATGGCCCCTGGAAAGAGAGGTTGAGGTCAGAGTAGAAGCAATCAGAGTTCCTTGTTATTCTCCTCTCCAAATTAACCAAGTTAGATAAGTGAATATTTTTCTATATTCACTTTTTTAAGTTTCTGCAGAGGAAGAAACTGAGTGGCTTATGAAGCTAAATACTGTATTTTTAAGGTAAATAATCCAGAAATAGCAATCACAAATTTGAATTTTGATTAGCACTAAGTCACCAAGAACATAAAAATAAAGAAGTTATATTGAGTCAATACAATAATTACTACAAAACTATTAGGAATCATTGTTGAGGAAAATTAAAGTATATTAACATTGCAGATGCTGTTCATATTGTCTAGCATGTCCTCTAAATCACCCTCCTGAGTAACTCCTAGTCATTTCTTTGTTCAAGTAAATAACAACAACCTTTAAAAATATCTTGTCTCCTAGTTTGTTTCCATTACAGTCTTCTTGCATTTTTATGATATACAATACTTTGATGGTTTGTTTCAATGTTTGATCTCTTATAAATTGTTATCTCTTTAGGTGTTTGTATTTTATTCTTATTTAAGTATATGATTAAGTATGCTTAAGGTTCTGCTAAATATACTTAGTATATGACTAGTACAGCATTAGCTCATATTAACAATAAATATTGAATTTATATGTAAATAAATAGTGCTATAACAATAACTGCTTCTAATTCTTAGTGGGTGTTTTCATCTGTGTGTTTATCTACCCGTCTACATACATTTCTGTCTTTTGGTGATGGCATGCTACTATTTCCTTTAAGAAATTCTAAACCCCTGTGGTTTTATAAGAGAGATATTAGCACAGGACATTGTACTAGACAATCAAAACTGACTGCTACCAGGGTAGCACTGACTCAAGAATAAACACATGATCCAAGTCACAGAGGAGCGATTTCCAGACTCCAGAAGCTAGTAGGAAAAGGGTGTATTCTTCTACTGGAGGACTACCTGACACAACGTGGGAGACCTGGTGGGCATCTTTGCACTTTGGAAGAGAATCTTCCTGAGTAGACTAATACAGATGTTAGCTGAGCCAGGACAAGAAGATGGATACATTTCCATGACTTTTAAGTTCCTAAAATAGTTGTGTTAAAGTTGAACAGTTAGAATCTATACCTAAGATTCTCCACTTAGAAAAACAGACTGGATTTTTGAAATTTTTTGAAATTTCATTTCTCTCTTGGCTAAACAAAAATGTCTGGACTAACACTTATGTTTATTTTCATTTATTATTTGCATTTAACTTGATTTTGATTTCAAGAAATAAGATGAAATATTTGTTTCAAATTTAAGGAAATGAAGATTTTTTAAAAATTTTCTTCTGATCAATTAATTTTAGTGAACCTCTATTTTGTGTAATATTAAACTTAAAGACATACTTTATAAACATAATAACCTAACCGGAAATGTATGGCTTTGAACATGGCTACTTAAAGGAACGTTTTGAAAGCTTCCACCTCCGTTGCCCTAAGCAACTGTTTGTTGACTTCCTGGAATGTGGTAATCGCCATTGATCCACCCATATCTTGGCTAAAGCCAAGTCTTTTGACGCCACTGAGTCGCCCCTGGCTCCCTTCCAGACCCAGTCAGATGTTCCTAGAACACCCTCGGCATGGGGGAACGCAATGAGCTAGTCCCCAATTCAGGTGCTGTGTTTACATTTGGAAAAAGTAAATTTGCTGAAAATATTCCTAGCAAATTCTGGTTTAAAAACTCCATACCTATATGTCTTTCATGTGGAGATGAACATACTGCTATTGTTACAGGAAATAATAAACTTTACATGTTTGGCATTAACAACTGGGGGCAGTTAGGATTAGGAACAAAGTCAACTGTTAGCAAGCCAACGTGTGTCAAAGCCTTGAAGCCTGAAAAAGTGGTACTTGCTGCCTGTGGAAGGAACCACACTCTAGTTTCATCAGAAGGAGGCAAAGTATATGCAGCTGGAGGAAATAATGAAGGACAGTTGGGGCTCGGTGACACTGAAGAGAGGAACTCTTTTCATCTAATTAACTTTTTTACATCCCAGCATAAGATCAAACAACTTGCTGCAGGATCTAGTCATTCAGCGGCATTAACTGAAGACGGAGAGCTTTTTATGTGGGGTGACAATTCGGAAGGACAAATTGGTTTCAAAAATATAACTAATGTATGTGTCCCTCATCAGGTGACCATCGGGAAACCCATCTCTTGGATCTCTTGTGGCTATTATCATTCTGCTTTTGTAACAAGGGAGGGAGAACTGTATACCTTTGGAGAATCTGACTGTGGGAAGTTAGGTCTTCCCAATCAGCTTCTGGTTAATCACAGAACGCCCCAGCGGGTGTCTGGAATTGGTGAGAAGGTGATCCAAGTAGCTTGTGGTGGAGAGCACACAGTGGTTCTCACAGAGACGGCCGTGTACACTTTTGGACTGGGACAGTTTGGTCAGCTAGGTCTTGGCCCTTTTGTTTTTGAATCTTTAGAACCCAAAGCTGTTAGTCATATTAAGCATCAGAAAATAAGTTCTGTTTTCTGCGGCGAAAATCACACAGCCTTGATAACAGACGTAGGACTTCTGTATACTTTTGGAAGTGGTAGACATGGAAAACTAGGACGTGGACTGGAGAATTTTACCGATCAATTCATTCCCACTTTGTGCTCTAATTTTTTGAGATCTACAGTTCAATTGGTTGCTTGCGGTGGATGTCACATGCTAGTTTTTGCTTCTCCGCGACTTGACATGGTAGAAGAAACTGAATTAGATGAAATAAATGAGTCTTGCTTGCCTTCAGCGACTTCTCTACCTTTAAATGATCTGACCTCTGTAAACATTCTATATAGAACTGCATCAGCATGTGTGGGGAGGGAAAAAAAGGAGAAACCCCCCAATTGCACACATATGGTACAAACACTACCTCCAGTTGAAGAAATTTCTGTACCACCTGTTGTTTTTGCCCCAACTTCAGTTCCTTTCCATCTGTCTACAAGTCCTTTGCCAGAGCAAACAATGTCTGAAAGGGGGGATGCCCTGTGTTTAAAGCAACCAGATTGTTTGCAAGATAAAATGACCAAAGAAAAAGAAACAAAGAATTCCTCAGCAGCGGATTTGGAAAGCTTTGGGAAAACTACAGATGTCTTAACTCTGGAACATGTGATCAGCTTGAATTCCAATGACAAGTCTTTAAAATTATTGCCAATTCAAAAACCAAAAAAAGACACAATTCAGAAAATGAAGCACAAAGCTCATACTGAAAACAGTAACAGTAATGAAAATGCAAACAAAGGGGTGAGCCAAAATATGAAAGAAGGAAAAACATATAATCAAGTTTTGGCAAAAGGAATCTACATGGCTCAAGCAGCTGCGATTATGGGAGCCTTTTCAGATAAGGATGTGGAGGTGACAGAGGAGCAGAAAGGGGCAGAAGATTCAGAAAGAGGTGGAATAAAAGAGCAAGACACACTGGCAAATGAGAAACAGATGAAGGTGTTTGGAGGGAAGGAAGAGGAACTAAAGGTCTTGTTAGATGACTGTACTGACAGAGAAGAGGGTCATAAATTTTCAGAAAATGGACATGAAAATGTAGATGAGGAAATTTATGACAAAGTGGAAGATGAAAAGAAAGCTGTGGGGAACCATCAAAATCTTGAAGACGACCACTGTAAAGCAAAAGAGCAAAAAGAATCAAACAACTCAACTGAAAGAAATAAAAAATACAACTGGAACAAGCAACAGGCCATTTATAAATACAATGAAAATCCAAAAGATACCATAAATAAAAAGATATCTTAATACGTTTTAGTTTGAATTATATGACCAGTTTTGATGTTTACTTATGCTAATATTGTTAGCAAGCAAATTCAGATTGTATATCAAACTTTTCTTCAAGTGTTGCAATAAAATGGCATTCAAATTCTTCAGTGTTGCAATAAAAATATCTTTTATAACTGATAATTAAATTAAGATATTTCATAATTTTTACTAAACTTTTTTACTTCTTGGTAATTTGATAAGGCAATATTTGCAGTTGTATTATATTTTTAATGTATTTGCAATTATTTTTAATTGAGCAAAATTGTTTTTGATGAAGATAATTAAAAAGCTATACATGGTTGATTATAAAAAAATAGATTTTTCTATGACATAGGTATTCATTAAGACATAATGATCTCTGGACATTGCTGGGAACAAACAGATCTCTAATTCTGTAGTTGAAAATAAAATGTTTCTACTGGTATTTAAAAGTAACTCCCTGATAAAGTGAGATCATGGAGGACTGAAGAAAATTAGCAAATACAAGATGAAGGAAATAGGATTCCTTTTCTCATTAGAGGTGCATACCACAAAATTTTTGGTTGCGTTGTAAGCTAGGCAGCCAGTACACAGCATAAACCCAACATGTAGCAAGATTTCATTGGTCCATTGATCCTAGAAAATAAACCATGAGTACCTGAGGTATTCTAGTTCTTCAAGGATACACATACAATAGGTATGAACAACTCTGTCGACCAGGGCAAGGTTGCAAAAATGATGGACACACTAATGTTATGGTCACTAATTCAGAAAATGAAATTCTTTTTCCTGAACACAATTTCAGTACTGCCAAGTTTAATACCTTCATATACCACAATTTCTTTGGTGTAGATGTTAACTGGGTATATCTATTATACAAAACAAAGGTATTCTTTTCCCCTGTGTACTATTTATAGTTTTATACAGAATTGAATGAGATAAATGCAAATAAAACTACACTGTAGATGGATCCAGAACCTTACTCGAATCTAGAACCTTACTAGATTCTAGGTTATACAGATGTCATCTTAAGTGTTGAAAATACTGAACTGCTTCTATTTTAATTTCCTTGCTCACATATCCTGCAACACTGAGGCTTGCACTTGAACCTCAGTTATTCAGAAAATATGAGATTATAAAGAAACAAATTAATTCTGTGTCCATGTGTGGTTGTGTTTAAAGTAAAAAGGGGAATGTGGATTATGCTATCTTTATTACCTTACACATGATAAAAACTCTTATTCCTCCACATGATATATGGAAGACCTGGCACTGTAAGTTTAAAGATGGAAGCTGGATAAATAAATCAAACATGGAATATACCATATGTTGTGATTAAGTCTTAATGATGCACAGTTCCTAGACATTTGCTTTTATATTTACCCTCTCTCCTTTGTTCCTTGGTAGGAGTGCAAAAGTAGTTGTGGGAGGAAGAGAGTAATAGGATAGATTGCTATTATAAAATAATGGTAATAATACTAGGATAGGATAGTGATAGTATAGTAATAATAATAGCAATAATAGATAATACTAGTAATAGGATAGATTGTTATTATAAAAATTTGTAGATTGAAGCTTCAAGAGCTTGAAGGAGAGCAGAAAGATGTCCAAAGGATGTAATAAATAATGATTCTTTTTTTCCTTACAATGATAAGCAAAGTCATGTCTGGCATTTCTCACTATTTACCATTATTTGTCTTGGCCTTTTTAAAGTCCTGATATATTCAGAGCTTTTATAAAGAATTCCAGTTGAGTGAAGTCAAAAGTCATAAAATATCAGATGTTCATTGTATGAGTTTGGGTAGGAAAGCATGTATCAGAAACACAGCAAAATGTTTAAGGCAGATGTTTAATTAAAAAATTAAGGAGGATTGGGAGAGAAACCAGAAAGACACATTACCTAAAGACAAGATTAAACAGAGATTAGAATAGCATCTATATTGAAGGCAAGATATTTATAATTTTTTAATCTCTGTTAAAAGGTAAAATTAGGAAAGGGAAAGTGTCCTTATTTATTATGTGTTTATTAAAGAAACAGAAAATGTTTGGAAATGACCCAAGGTATACAGTGAGCGTATAATTTAACACTGAGTATAAAAAGAGATCATCCTGTCCGAAATAGAAGATCAGAATACAGTTGTGTGGACAACTTTTGACCCATTATCAGATACATATTTTTATCAAAGTTATGGATTATTTATTTTAAAATGTGAATGCTATGCATTACCTACTCCTGCTTTTAGAAGAATTACGCACGGGGAAGAAGACTAAAATGCAAGGGATGGTAGAAAATTGCTTGTGTTATCAGGTAAAAAGTGGAAAAGAGAAAGGAATTGAGCCCCTGTATATCACCTGCAGGTAGATCTAATCTTCTGATGGGTTGCAGGAGAGAATGCATGTGCGACACAGCAAAGAGATCTCCAAGAGGCACCAATAGAGAAGCTTGTTGTGGTGCCTTAAGCCTCTTACTATAACCTGGATGATTTATTAGCAACAGAAACTTGTTTTGAGCCATTTTAGAGGCAGTGAAAGCTGAGTTCAAGGCACCATCATATAGAGTGTTGAGTGAGTTTTGTTGCCTGGATCATAGGCAGTGATTTTCTCAATGTTCTCATGGTGGCAGCAGTGGGAGGTGTGGGAGTGTCTTGAAATGGAGAGACTGTGGCCTCCTTTTTTAAAGGCTAGTTTCATTCATTGTTACCTAATCATCTTTCAACAGCCCAGTCTCCAAATGCCATTACTTTCAGAATTAGGTTCCAACAAGTGAATTTATGGGGAACACAAACACCCAGTTGATGGCACACAGGAGTCAAAAAGCAGAAGGTGCAGGGGTGCAGGTTGAAGGTGATACAAAACTGGAACAGGAGAGAGTATAACAGATTTGAAATGGTAACTGAGAATAACTAACAGTACTGAAAGTCATGATACCTGATCAAGAGGACCAGGACAAAGAAGAAAAGGAAAACTTTGAATTCTGAGCCATGCCAGTTTTTTGAGGTCAGAAAAATAACAAAGAGGTAAAGAGGCACAGCTTGAGGAGATGGTATGAAAGCCAGGATTGTGTGGCTGGCTTGCCAGAATCTAACTTAAGAAAGGAACTGAGAAGGAAAAAGTCATTAACTGTGTCAAATGCTCCTAAAAGATGAAGGCAAGAACTAAACAATGAATACAAAAGTGTGAAGGCTGTTGGTGACTGTCAAGAGCAGAAGGCAAGAGCCTCTATGGTGTTCAGAAGCAAATAGAAGGCTGGGATTTAGGGAAGTGCTTATAGGGAACTCTTCAACATTTTTATCATAGAGGGAGGAGGGAAAAATGAGATATGGGACAAAGAAGCTTCTTTAAAAAAAAAAAGAATAAAAAAATGGCAACGAGTTTGTATATTGATGAGAATAACCCCCTCAAAAAGTGAAAAGTTAGATGCAAAGAGGGAAAAAACCTGCAGGATTATTGTTGAGTGGGAAAAGGGCAATTATATTCTCAACTGCCTGGGACTGGAGCAGGGGGGAAATTTATAGGACCAGTTGATCCATATGCACTGTAAGTATATATAGACACAGATTTAGGCAAGTAAAGTGTTAAGAGCAGTGGAACAAGAGAACATCCTTACATTCCACTATTCTTAATTTTCTAAGAAATTTGGAAAGCAACATCATGAGCTGAGAATGAACATTAGGGAGGAGGTATTGGAGGCTCAAGGAAAAAGGATATGTATAAAAGACTCATACAGGAGAGGAAGCAAAAACCAACATGCCAGGATGGACATATAATGGCAAGGCAGCATTCTGAACCAATGATGGATGATGTGGGCCTTATGAGATAGACTCTGGAGGCAATCAGCTCATCAATCAACCTTTCAGTTTCGCATGATCTGGACAATAACTCTGAAGTCTTTTTTGCTTCACAAAATAAGAATAATAATTTCCTCATAGCATAGAGACCATGGAAGATAGAGATATGAATGATTAATAGATAGGTAGATAGATAGAGAGATATGGATAGATGGGTAGATAGATAGATAGATAGATAGATAGATAGATAGATAGATAGATAGATAGATAGATAGATAGATAGATATGGATAGATGGATAGATAGATGGATAGATAGATGGATAGATAGATGGATGGATGGATAGATAGATAGATAGATAGATAGATAGATAGATAGATAGATAGATAGATAGATAGATAGATAGATAGATAGATAGATAGATAGATAGATTAGATAGATAGATAGATTAGAGAGATAGAGATAGATAGATAGATTAGATAGATAGATAGATAGATAGATAGATAGATAGATAGATAGATAGATAGATAGATAGATAGATAGATAGATAGATAGATAGATAGATAGATAGATAGATAGATAGATAGATAGATAGATAGATAGATAGATAGATAGATAGATAGATAATCATAGAAATGCACCCAAAACATTTTTATGTCGTAGTAATGATCTATATTGATGTTAATGATCATGAATTTTAATTTAAATAAACACCAAAGATCAACATTTATCAAAGTCACTCAAATTCTTCCTCTTTTATACTGAAAATAATTGCTATCAGGAGCTATTAATTCTAATCAAGAAAGAAAAAAATTCAAATATCATAACATTCCTTATATTCAATTGCTGATTTTCTTTAAAAACTTTGTACAGTTTGAACTATTATATACCATAATATGTCAGACTATTATAAGATGAGAGACCCCAGTTCTAATAGACTGGGGAATTTTTGTAGTGTTTTATTGGTGAGGTTTTTTTTTAATTCCAAAATATAGCTCTCTTCACAATTTTTGTATATCTTTATCTAACTTTATTCTAGAGCTTCTGTCTCTTTCTCTGTCTCTGTCTCTCTCTCACACACATACACACATACACACACACATTGTGAGATTTTTTCTTAGAAAACTCACTGGCAAAAGGTATTTTTCTAAGCTGAAGAAAGAGGCACCTAAGTGAGTCAGGAGAAAAATGAGCGATGAGCTCTCAAAAGGTGAAAGGAAAGTGCTGAATCCTCTGAGTAGAAAGATCAATTGAATCCTGAAGAGAAAAAAGAGAAGTTCAGCAGGGACCACCCCTGGACACAGGCCTGAAACAGGATTTCTTGAAAAATAACAAAGATGACCAATGGGCCAGAGGAGAGAAAAGCACCAGAAACAACAATGCCTGCCCTAAAAAAGAGTCCTCTAAAAACAGACAACTCTTACTTAAAAAAATAATAAAACCTCAAGTCTGAGACAAAATATATGTTTGTCTCTGCAAAATACAGTATAATAGGTTCCACTCAGTTAAACCTTTGCTCCAGCCTGGAAACTTGCAAATGATACAGCAGTTATTCTCATTTCAGCCCCCAAAAGTCAATTAAAAAGAAAACTAAACTTGAGTTATTTTATATATTTGCTGGATAACAATTTACCTTTCAAAAAAAAAAGTGTGGTTACAGTTCTGAAGAGTAAAAATATCATTTGAATTCAATCTGTTGCTTGAATTGTAAGGGAGCGGGTGCCTGCTGTATCCTGAAGCTGCCTTCCTTTCAACTAGAAAAGTGCCTGGCGGATATGCAGGCTGCAGACTCTCCCTGGGCTTGGTGCTGGAGGACAACATTTCGCAAACAATCAATTTTAAAATATGCAAACTTCTGCCTGTGTTTACAGAGGGACAATTTTATTTTCTGACTTAAAAAAGGCAAAAATAAGTCATATTTCCAGAATTCACTACCAAACTACTACATTTTGAAGTTAAGATATCAAGGCACATAATGCACTGTGTAATTTGTGTGGTTTCTACACATTCTAATTACCAAAATCAAATTGAATAAACAATATCAATAAAAATCCAACCAGTTGCGGTAACCCTTGGCTTAATCCATATTTAACAAGTATTGACAGGTTTTTTGGTTTATGTGGTTTTTTTTGTTATTTTAGGAAGCCAATAATCACATACCATCTGCTGCCAGTTAAATGGAATTAATTTAATTGTTAAATTACAAATGTAAAGAACTGAGTTACAAATGTTTGATTAAAATGGACACTGGGCACATTTCTCTATATAATGCCTGGTGATGTTATTTAAGGTCACCATTTAAGATAAATCAATCCCTTCCCTTCATTCCCCTTCAACTTTGCAATTTCACTATATGAACACTTTGGCCAGAGAACCCAGAGAATAAAAACTGATGAATAAACATCCATCCATAACATGACCTCATGCTAAAAACAGTAATATCACACACTCCTTAGACATTTCTAAATGACAAAAAAAAAAAAATTTACCAAAATCTTATCCGATACGAAGCCCCTCCCACCATAATTACAAGACAATATTTTCATTCTACCATGTAATGTTCAGTTAGTTGCTAAAATTAGTTGAAAATTTAGTAGATACAATTGTGACTAGTCACTAGCTCTTAATTCTTTCTGAATCTGTTTGTGAAATTTACATTCTCCCTGAGTGAATCTGAAATATCTAAGATGAAACAATGTAACTATTAAAAGAATCAAAGAATTGTAAGTATGTGTTATGTGAACTAACATTAGGATAAAAGACAAAAAAACTAAAAATACAAAAGTACAAAAAGATCAGGAATGAAGACAATAGCAGAAATGACATTCCAACAATTTTGAAAGATGGAAGAAGGTAGAGAAATTGTAAATGACTTAGTAGAGAAGAGGATGGAAAGTACTTATCACACAGAAGTCCTGAGAATTAGTCATTGAGGACATCAGTGCCTTAGAAAACAGAGCTAACTTGAAGAAATTAGTGTTCATTAGAAGCTGCATATTGCCGGGCACAGTGACTAGTACCTGTAAGCTTCAGCCTATGAAGCGTCTGGGACTAGGGATGGCCGTTCGAGTCCCGCTCGGGGCAACACAGCGAGACCTAGTCCCAAAAAATAGCTGGGCGTGGTGGCGCACGCCTGTAATCCCAGCTACCTCGGAAGCTGAGGTTGGGGATTGCTTGAGTCCGTGGCACCCGGGGCAACTTGAGGAGCCTTTCCATGGAAAAAATAGCGAGACCTAGACTCAAAAAAAAGAAGCTGCATGCAAATTTTAGACTCTCAGTTACCTTACTAATTCCAACAAAGCCAGGTTGCTATCCTTTTTTCTAGCTCTTTCTCCTCCATTCTGTGCTATAAAAAACCAAAAGTTGTCTTTTAGGAAACCCTAACCTTCTCGTTTAGATTTTTTTTTATTCTATTTATTGTTAATTAAAGCAATGGCAGTTTATAACATTATGCAGGTTTCATAGATACAGTAAAATTAAATCAACATCTACATTTACTACATTATATTATTCACCAAGTCTAGTTTCCATCCTTTCTTCCAATTAGCTTTTTAACTTGATCATTCATAAATGGGTGTGTGGGCAACTATCTTTAATCTTTTTAAGAAGGCTCTGTGCTAGTCAGCCTACATTTGTCCCTCCCAGATCTACTGTCTCCTTTCCCTACAGTCCATTCCAGGAGCCAAATCCTAGGAAATCCATCACTGAGGCTTCTGTGCCCTCTCTACCTGGTAGAGGAGGTGAGTGAGAAGTACCAGCCCAAGACTACAGATGAAGAGTGAAATCTTTGTTATGACACAGGTTAGGGTAGTAGCATTGTTTACTAGGCAACATAATATTACTTATTATACAGTATATTTTATAATGTATCTACATTTAGGAAACCCTCTCCTTCAGCTGCAACTTTAATACTCTCTCCAGGTCCCAACACTTTTTCCCTTTCCTTGTCCTTTAAATCTAGGGCCAGTGACTGCTCTTTGCTGTTGCTAACCTCTGGTTTTTCACCATTCCTTTGCTGCTTACCCTGAATCCTGCAAATGGAATATTCAAAGGAATCTTTTTATTACCTTATCAGAGTGTGTCTATTATTGTCTACCAGGATCTTCAAAGATACTGTCTCTGACTTCAAAGAGATAGATCAAGTCAAATAAGTATAGAGACCTTTTTGAAAATAGCTAATGATATAGAAACAGAAGATATAAAATTTAATGGCCAAAAAGATATTAAAATAGTACATATAGTAAACAAAAACAAAACTCTAGAGGTAAGAAACAGACCAGAAATCTCTCTTAGAAAATAAAAATTAATGATATCAAACTAAAAGAGGTAATAGTGAATTGAATAAAGTTATTCTACAGGAACAGAAAAAGACCAAAATGTGGAAATAGAAGAGAAAATACAAGAAAATTTAAGCATAATCCAGGACATCACATTTAATTCATGTGTTACAGAAAGAGAACAGAGAAAAGAGTAAATTATCAACAAAATATTTCAAGAAACTTAGTAGCAAGGAAAAACATAACTGAAGAGCAGGAATCTCCAGCTCTAACAGACCCACTGATTAGCTAGCACATGAGTGTGCACAACTTTTCTAGATTAAACAGCATAATAGAGAAATGACTATTAAGTGCAGCATACTAAACAGTCAATGCATGTACAATCCTGAATGCAGCTTGGGTCAGGAATTGTTCCTTTTCTATTAAAGCGGGTCTGCAGATTAGATATTATTATTATAGCGAAATTAACATACTCTCATGGAAAATAATACTGAAATAAAAATATTTTCTTGTTCTAGAACCAGAAACTAAAATACTTAGAAAAATGAGTCAGCATATCTAAAATCTCCTCTCAAATATAAAAGTGTACTAATATAAAGGAAGGGAATGGTAAGGCAAAAAAAAATTGATAGTATTCAAGGAATCTCGGTGAGTTGCATAAAAACATATTTGTGCTATTTTTGCAAATTTGAAATTAGTTTTAAATGAAAGTCTATGTATATGATCAAGTATATAATTATAAATCAAAAATAGAAAATTATTTGGTCATATATATTTATATATACATACACATGTATATACATATGTGTATATATGAAACATATAAATGTGTGTGTATATATATATATGAAACAAGTTGTGTATGTCCACATGTATATATGAAACAGATTGTTTCATATAAATGAGCAAAATTGCACTGAACTTCTCAGCTGGTGTTTGAAAGCAATGAATCAAAATTTCAAAATTAACCTAGAATTTTAAACCCAAATTGTCAATTGAATTTAAGTTTTAAATAGATTTTACAAAACTTATAGAGACAAGAGAAACTTTATCATCGACGCTCTCTCCCTTTGGAGGTTACATTAAAATGTGTCATATCAAAATGAGTTTGAAAACCCACAGAGGCTGACATTGGGTTCAAGAACAAGGTTTTTAAGAGTGGGTTAAACCACAAGAATTCCCAGGGTAAGAGTTGTTAAGACTAGTGAGAAGCATGGGTTACGGGCTTTGTGGGATGTTTCTAGGAAAAACAGAAAATTGTGGATTAAATGATAAGTTTTAATATTTAGAAATTCCTGATCTATAGAACATTTGCTTTGGGAGGCAGATTGCACAAAGAGAGAAACAAATGAGAAATAAGGAGACTGCTAGTAATTCCGGGGGGGGGGGGGGGGGGGGAGTTGTGCAGAATGAAAACCATCACTATTCATATAATAATTATAATGTGATCAGTGACTACTTATATAGATAAAAGCCACAATACAAATATATCAAGGTGATAAGCTTGTGGTAAATGAGTAAGGTGGTTTCAGAGATGCATATCAACTACCCAATTAAGAATCAAATATAGCAATAAATCAGTAATACAAAAGTACCAATATTTGCATGTTGTAAAAAATATATACACATATTACATATACATCTATATGAAAATTACATATACATGTGGGCAGAAATGCCAGAAGAAACAGCAAGAGATTAAAAAGTTGTCTTTGTAGAAAGAGTATAATACTATACTGAGTTGAGAGGAATTAGAGCAGACAACTGATCTTTTAGGTGAGCATGATATTTTAATGTTAAATGCATATATTACTTTGAGAAAGATAAAATTACTTTAAAACTGAAAATGTAACATCTATTACATAACAATAAAATATGTTTTGATCTTTTCCCATATAAATAATATCTATATTATTTGTCGATAGATGTATGTGTGTGAGAAAGAAAGAGATTTCATTATCTCCAAGGAGTTTTGTGAACTAAATAACCTGTGAACTGGTGGAATGGGAATAATGATGAACCTTGATTAATGACCTATGCCCAATATTAAGTTTTCCAGAATGATGACAATTTCAAATGTTATATCCCGCCATTCTAGTAAGTATACTTTGGCTTGAAGATAATGTGATCTAGTTTTCTGATTGAAAATAACTGTTACTCTAAACACATCTTTTACCTATCATTAATTTTAACTGAGGTATTTCAAGGGAGTTTAATGCTGTGGCATTGAGAACATTTTACACAAAATACAGCAAAATCTATTGCCTATATCTTCAGTGTGATAAAGGTCACTTTCAGACAAAACAATCATCTTGCTGTTTTAGCCTTGGCATTTAAAGAATTATAGGTTCTGTTCTAGAAATCCATTTTAAAATCACCTGCCAGTGTTTGCTTAACCTTTTCAGATAGCTAAATCATAGGTATGTTGCTAATAAAGTGAAAAGCTTTAGAAGAGAATAAATAAATGATGGATGATGAGGCAAGAGGGAATAAAAGAAACAATCATACTCTCATGTCCTTAAGTGTACTAAATTCTCTAACTGAAATGGATTATTCAAATTTTATTGATGAAGAAACTAAGTTTCAAAGGGTGGATAATAAATTCATTTAATTGACAATTATCAGCTATTTGTGCCAGGCATGGTACCATCACACAGTGGGGATGGTGGTTTTCAATGAGCTTAAAAAACAGAGTACAGAAAGGAAATACAAATGACTGAGCTGGATAATACAAATTATGTATTGTAGATGAGTGGATGAGGCAACTAATCCAGGGCTTCCTGGAACATTGACAACTAAATTGAAATGTGAAAGATTAGGAATTAGTTAGTTGGTTAACTTAAGCATATTCTGAACAGAGAAATGACTATATTTAAAGTTGGACTAGCCTAACTCCAAGTCCCAAGTCTTCACTGGACTCAAACTGGAAATATTCTTCCTTTAAGTAATAATGCTTTTAGCAATACACACACACACACACACACACACACACACACATATGGTGTCCCCATATGTGTATATATGTGTGGGTAAAATACATATATAATGCAAACATATAATACGAATGTATATATAATTCATGGTTCCCATATGATCCAGGATGAGAGGATGAGTAAATAACCTTCCCCACAAATTCACATTTTGAAACTAACTCCTACTGTGAGTGTACCTGAGGTGAGGATGTCAGGATTAATCAGGTGCAGATGAGTTCATTAGGGTGAAATCCAGGTTGAGATAAATGTCCTAACAATAGGAGAGACCAGAGTTCTGTCTCCCTAGCCTTCCGAGGACACAGTGAGAAGGCTGTCATCTGTAAAACAGGAAGAGGGTTCTCAACAGGAATTAAATAAATTATCATCTTTATCTTGTATGCTCAGCCTATAAAGCTGTGAGAAATAAACTACTGATGTTTAAGCCACTCCATCTATGGTAGTTTGTTATAGTAGCCCAACTTGATTAGTATGACATAATTTTAGAATATTCAAAATCTACTTAGGATGGTGATTAGGGATGCCTCCCTCACTCCATGCAGTCAAAAATCTGCAAATAATTTTTGACTCCCCAAAGATCTATTATTACTCTGCTCTTGACTGAAACCTTACTAATAACAAACTAGCAACATATATTTTGTATGTTAATGTATAATGTGCTGTATTCTTACAAGAAAGTAAGCTAGAGGAATTAAAATATTAAGAAGAAAATTATAAGGGGAAAAATACTTACAATACTATACTATTTCATCAATATTATGTGTATATCATGTCTTTACAAGAAAACACAGATGCAAGTGTATTTGCTATTCAAACCCCTGCCATTTCAGGGTCTATAACCATATATAACCATATATAACTATAACCATACATAACTCAGACTTGTAAGGATTAAATAAAGAAAGAATGTGAAGTCACTGTAAAGAGATCAAGAAATGATAACCATTACTAGTATGAAAACAAAAGAGGTCATGATACAACACCTAACAACATGCCAAATGATTAGTTAATTTTTTTTAAATGCACTCATTTTTTTCTTCAGCACCTTTGTTCTTATTTCCATTTGGAAATACTTCACAGACCCAGTGTGTTACCATCTTTCTGTCTCTAAGAACAAAGTCTCTTTTACCCTCTTCAATGGCATTATCTTAGCATCATATTCTTTACAGACTTGCTACCATGTCAAATTACCGATTTTGATCACACGATTTTATTGTCTCCATCTTTTTGAATGTAAAATTCATAAAATCAGAGGTTTTTTTCATATCCAGCATTTATTCCAAAACCCAGGAACAATCTCTCTCACATAGTAGTGGCTCAACAAATTCTGAACAAATGAATAAATGCTGTTGGATTTAAAACTCATAAATCAGATATACAGAACTCAATGGTTTCATGGGGAAGATGGCATCAACAGAGAATGTTAACAGTATTTGTAGAGCTCAGCTCAATAAAAATAATATTCTGCTCAGGAAGCCAGGGCCCACAATTGTGGTAGCAGCTCACATACAGCACAAGAACTTATCTTGTTCTTGACTCACAGTGTGTTAATATGAGACCATTCATCTCAGCCTGGGATTAACAAGGAACAATGCCAGACCCTTAAGGCACGCTGTTTTGTTTGACTTTGTTTTGATGGTGGAGTGTTCTTTGACAAATAAATACATTGAACAACACCTGGAGAGTTTTGCTGGCATTTAAGGTCTGCGACTAAAGAATACTAGATGCCCTGAAATGCATTGAGCAATCCCTCACATGGAGAATTACCCCCCAAAATATAATAGTCTGCCCCTTAGAGGCACAGCAGAGCTAGGTGTCATATCTCCTTGATTAATGATATAAGAACTTGAGAATTTGGAGCTTCTCTTTTTTGAACAGCTGTAGCTACTTGCTGTCTGCCTAAAGAACCCTTTTTCCTAAAGATCTTTTTTTTTCCACTGATAAGTTTACCCTTAACTAAAATATTTCCTAACTGCTTTTTCCAAGCTTTCCTCACTTCTGATTTAGGTACCCCTCCCAGCTCTATTGTCTTGTTGTATTATATTTTATTGTTCTTTAAATCAGCAACATTTTAATAATCTAACAAATTGATTTATACCACAATCCTTAGTCTCTAAAGTAGGTAAACTGACTGTGATAGTTTTTAAGACATTTAAAAACAAGGTTTTTTTAAAAATAAAAGTACTAAATTAGGATATCCACAGTAGTAGAATTTTGGTAGATGTAGAGTAGGAAAAGATAATGTGACCAAGTATTGTATTTATTATATATATATATATATATATATATATATAATATATATATATATATATATATATATATATATATATATAGTCTCTTAAGTCCCCACATGTATAAGCACCAGATTAGGAATATAGGAGATGCCATATATCTTAGGTAGTCTGAGATTCTGCAATAAAAATGTCATAAACTGGGTGATTTAACAAGCAGACAATTATTCTCAGCATTTTGGAGACTGAAAGTCAGAGATCAGGGCGTTGGATTGGTCTGGATCTCCATGAAGGCCCTTTCTGTTATTGTGTCTTCACATTATAGAGAGTGGAGAGTAGAGGTAGCTGTAATGTGTGCCCCCACCAAAAGTGCACAAAAGCACTATCCTCGTGATCTAATGATCTTTCAAAGACTCCCTGCCTCCTAATACTATTACTTTGGAAACTTAGGAGGAACTACGATATTCAGTTCCTAATAACATAAGAACTTTGTCTTTGCACTACTAACATTGGGGTGGGGGGACTATTCCTCATTTTTCTCTCATGATTATTCCATACATGCTGCAAGCAGAGGCACTAACTCTCTCCTTTTGATCCAGTTTATCTGTTTAAGGATATTAATAGAACAAACATCTTACTTGCAGATTATTTGCAAACCCACTATAAAATATTCTGATTGTCTAAGTCTGGGTTCCCTCAACTGTGACAAAAAAACCTCTGCATATCCAGTATCCACCTGAGCTTTCCAGTGTCATTCCTATGGAACTCAGGAAGCAAGAAAACCAACCAACATGCACTTTTTGCTACCTGCTATGCCACAGCACTTGAAGTTGTTCTCTCCAACCCAAGAGTCTTGCATCTTCCCTCAGCACCATGAAACAGAATTGCTAACTTTCTAGCATACAGCTAGGATAAATTCTCAGAATACTCAGTTCTTGATAATAGAAAACAGCAATTACTGCTTAAACTAGCATATAGTATACACCTTGAAATTTTAATAGATAAAATTGAATCAAAAATGAGAGGAAGAAAAAATGACCTCAGTAGCATTTGAATGAGATCTCTAAAACAAATGTTTCAACCTACAAGAAAAATTCATTTCTAACATGGAGAAATGTCATGTGCAGAACACAAAATTAGAAAATATGATACAAGTTCAAGAGAAATGACAATTATTTTGGGCTAGAGTTGTTGAAAATAAAAGTAAACATTGCTTTGTGGCATGCAGTTTTTATGCTAGGGACTCATACTGGAGAATCAAGGAGCTATGACTCTCAGAGATCTCTGTATGGGCTATAATATGCTCTTTATGCCTTTGGAAATATTCAAAGATAGAGGCTAACTGCATAACTGACTCTCAGTTCTTATCAGCTCTCCTTTTGGTTAATTGTTATGGCCTCCAAACTAGTTCCATTGTCCTACCCACCAGATCAAATTCCTGTTTCCACAAATTATTTGGAAAGATATTTAAAAATTTTTAATTAGATTCAATTATCCCTGATTTAAACCTTTCAAGGACTTTGAATTTTTCTTGGAATAAAAACTATAATTCTATCAATCTAGTCCTAGCTTGCCTCTCTGCACTCATTCCATTTTAACCACAATGAGCTCTTGTACAAGTTGTCCCTTATACTTTATAGTCCATTGTCATTTATTTTTGCAAAATCATCCCCTGGATGCATAACATAACATTTCCACAATCTCTCTCTTGTTCACATTATTTTCTTCACATCACATATTGTAATGTGGTATTTTTCTAGTTTTTATTTTTGATAGTTTATTATTTTTCTCCCTGTACTGGTAAGGGTTCTCTCCAGATAAAAGAAAATAAAAAATAGGAGATAAAGGAGAGAGGGGGAAATAATTATAAAACCTTTTCCTAATATTTCTTGCAAGTGAGCCTCTAATAGTATTTGGCTACTTACTGCCAGTCCAATTCTTCCCCACCTTTCTTTTTGGTTACTAGTGTCCCATAACAGATACTTCTATCTTCTAGCCTTCCATTTTTCTTTTCCAAATGTTTTGTGTGAGTGCCTGCTGCAATTATGCATTGACACATGAAAGTGATACTCAACACTATGACCCTTGAAAAATTAGGGATTAAAGGAACATACCTCAACATAATAAAAGCCATCTATGACAAACCTACGGCAAACATTATCCTAAATGGGGAAAAACTAAAAGCATTCCAGTTGAGATCCGGAACCAGACAAGGATGCCCACTCTCCCCATTACTCTTTAACGTTGTACTGGAAGTTCTAGCTAGGGCAATAAGGCAAGAGAAAGGCATAAAAGGGATACAAATAGGTAAAGAGGAACTGAAGCTATCATTATATGCAGATGACATGATTCTATACATAGATGACCCCAAAAAATCCACAGAAAGATTGCTTGAAATAATAAACCA
>PVHY01020713.1:0-25052 GCA_004024945.1 Uropsilus gracilis
TCCCCCCCCCACTTGCCCGCACTTGCCGGAAGCTCCCAGCACTGGGGCGGGCCGCCTGGACGGCTGCTCGCCCTTCCATGCCCCCCCCCCCGGCTTCCAGGGGCTGGGGGCTACATGGCACTGCCCAGGCTGCCCATCAGCAGTCACTTACTGGTGGGTGGGGGCCTCCTCTCCCCACCCCATCCCCCCTCCTGGGGGACTCACCCGAGAGGCCCGACCCCCCTCGCTCCCCACTCCACATTGTTAATAATAGTACTCTACACACTTTAAGAGTTTATTCTGGCTTTGGAAATTTTAGTAAAATGACTGCAGGTGGTGGAAGAACCCAAAGAAGGTAAATTCAGACTCTAACTTTTTTTTTCTGCAGCAGGAATTTGAATATCAAAAGTGGGAGCCTAAGACTTAGTAAAGGTCTGCTTGTCTGTTTTAGATTGTAACGCCACTTGACTGGTTTAGAAAGTGGGCAAAGGCAAAGAATTTTCAGTTAAAAAGTTGAAGAGCCTTTCTCTCTCGTCCTGTATCAATATAACTCCTTCCTGTCAAGGCTAGAAAAAAAATGTTTTCTATATTTTCTTTCTTTTAAAAACAACTTTATTGGAATATAATTGTCTTAAAAGTTGTATTTATTAATGTATAAAGCTTCTGAGTTTGGAGATGTATATAAATGTTAAATTATTGTTACAATCTATCCCTTAAACATTAGTCCCCTCTAAAGATCTTTACCCATCCTCTTTGTTATTGTTTTTATTACTTTTTTAGTGCTCAGAACACAACATAAAATCTACCCTTATAGCAAAATTTTAAGTCTATCATTAGAAGCATTATGCTATAGTGATCTTGAGAACTATTTATTAAACTTTGAAACATTTGCTAAGAATTTTTTTAATCTTCATTTTTAACTTTTAAAGATTTAATCCATTTATTTTGGGGGATATGGTATAAGGTAAAAATCTACATTCCATTTTGAGGATGACAGCTTTTGAAATTGTTGGGGTATACTCCTTGGGTTCTTCTGAGGCTGGACCAATAAGCTAACATCAGACAGATAGTAAGAGAAATAGCTGAATTTAATAACATATGTATGTGTTTATGTATGGAGAATTTACATGGCTGCAAATTGTAAATTTTAAAGTAAATGGTGGCAAACCTGGGATTTACATCTGTGTTAAGGGAACTTAAGCATCAAAGAGAGAAGAGGGGGCCTTGGTTGACTAGGAGAAGATGACTTCTGAGAAAATCTTACCTATAGTTTTTTACCCTGCCTTAAGTTAGGTTTCATCATATAAAGCTTGCTTTGAAGTCATCCCTGATTCTGGGGAATCTACAGTCTTCAAGTAACGGTGATAGTTTCTCTGCAAGGCCACAGGATCTTGACTGATCTTAGTTCCATATACTAAGGTGACATCTTTGCACATCTGAGAAACAATTGATTTGTCTGACCCTTTTTGGGAAGACCCATCTCAGGGAATGATAAAAATAAATGTAGGTGCCAGGCACATGCTAAATTTACCCAACAACGTAGGTACTATTTTTATTTCCATTTTTCAGAGGAAGAAACTGCAGGATAGAAAGAGGACATTGTTTACTTCAGTGTAAACAATAACTTGAAATCATGAAAGTCAGTGTCTTTCTGCTAGTAGTCAGACTTGAGAAACTGACTTAAGATTTAAATGCATTTTAAGAGATTAAGTTAGCATGTTTCTCCTGAGTATTTTTATCTTTGTATCTCTGTAAACACTTAAAAATAGAACAAAACAATGCACTGTCGGATTGAATCATGAAAAAAATCAAGACACACTATAAGTAGTGTAAGATGAAGTCTATAATATACACACAAAAATGGATTTACAAATACAATCATATGTGTCTTCCAAATGCATTCATTTATCTGAAAGTGCTCCACCCATTTCCATAAAGTATCTAACAGCGATAATCTTTGAAAACTGTACTTCTCCCCACTTTTAGTTGCCTTTTATTCCAGGATGATGGGTGTATCTGACTATTGATCCTCTTACTCCTGCTCCTTCTGGTGACAGGAAGCCTACATTTCCCTGTTTGGGATGCAGCGTGTTATTTTGGAGCCTGCCCAAGCTCACTCTCCTAAACTAATCTCACATGTTTCAGCCTCATTAACTCTATACTCTAACAAGTTAAGTTCATTTGACTTACATTTGTTAATTTGCTCTGCTAGGGAATTACTCACTCTGTGTGTGTGGCTATGCCCTAGTGGACTGAGAGAATGATTGTTGTTTATTATCTGAGAGTCATTTCACCAAGTGGAAAGAATTGACTTCATCAGTTTTACCCATAACATCAGAACTCATCTTTCTGTACTTGACTTCATGGATCCGCAAACACCCTTTTATAAAATAGGGTAATCAAAGCTGTAGCAAAAACCAGTAAATTCAGGGGACTTGGTATTAAGATATGGATATTATAGGGCCGGACATGGTGGTTCATGCCTGTAAGCTTCAGCCTATGAAGCGGCCAGGGCTAGGGATCATGGTTCGAGTCCCATCTGGGGCCCGTAGTGAGACCTAGTTCCAAAAAATTAGCTGGGAGTGGTGGCGCATGCCTGTAATTCCAGCTACCTGGGAAGCTGAGGCTGGGGATTGCTTGAGTCCGTGGTACCCCGGGCAGCGAGAGCCTGCGGTTCCACGGGCAAAAATAGTGAGACCTAGTCTCAAAAAAAAAAAAAAAAGATATGGATAGTATTGCATGTAAATCATGAAATAATTGTTTCAAACAAAGGCAGTAGTCAAATCCAACATTCTTATGAGGCAAAGGTGATCTTTCAAGCTTTGCAGATCTTAGAAACATGTTGAATTTTATTGAATCTAAGTTCCAGTAGGTAATACTGTGTATCATTTGATATTAAATGATCAATGTGACTATATTTTGACCCACAGAATCTGGTATTTGACCTGATAGCTTTTCTTTGTGTTTATATCTCTGCCTCTCTGTCTGTCTCACACACACACAGACGGAAGCACACAAACACACAATTCACCCCTGAGAAGGGGGCAATAAAAGCATTTTTAAAATTAATTAACTTATAACTGGTCAATTAGTTTTTATTGAGGCAACTCTGGTTTATAATACTGTATATTACTTAGGGGAATAAGTTCACACTCCCTCAGATGGATGTCACCACAACCACCGCTACAGGATCCACAGTCTTTTACCATAGATCATTTGGGTCTCCTACCACTTTGGTCCACATTCCTGCACGCCTTCTCTCTTGAGTTACCTCAGTTTTGCAGTCATATATTTAGGGTTTGTTTTGATTTATTTTGTCAGTTTTTATGTTTTGTTTATATTTCACATATGAGTGAAATCATACAATGTTGCTTTCCTTTGATTTATTTTTCTCAGTGTAAACCCCTTTAGTTCTATACATGCTACTGCAAATGACAGGAGTATGTATACTATTTTTTAATTGAGTAGTACTCCATATGTACCACATCTTCATAATCCAGTTATCTGTCCTTGGGCACTTAGGCTGTTTCTATAACCTGGCTATTGTAAATAGTGTTGCAATGAACAGAGGACTGCATGCATTCCTTTGAATAAGTGGTTTTGCATTCTTTGGGCAGACACTTAGGAGTAGAAATGCTGGATCACCAATTTATTCAATTTTATATTTGCAGAAGCCTCATTACTCTTTTCGAAAGGGATTGAACCAGTCTACATTCCAATCAACACTGTGTGAGAATTTCTTTTTCCCCACATCCTCACCAGCATTTAATATTGCTGATTTTTTTTTTTTTTTGATATGGACCATTCTCAGGGGTGTGAGGTGATAGCACATTGTGGTTTTGATTTGCATTTTCCTGATGATAAATTATGTTGAGTTTTTTTTTTTTTTTTTGAGACTAGGTCTTACTATGTTGCCCAGGGTAGTCCCAATCCCACAGATTCTAGCGATCCCCAGTTTCAGCCTCCAAGTAGCTGGGATTACAGGTGCCCGCTACTGCACCAGGCTGCCTTTTTTAAGACCAAGTCTTGCTATTTTGCCTGGGGTAGTTTCGAACTTGCAAGCTCAAGTGATCCCAGACTTCTTGCCTCCCAGTAATTGGATCACAAGTGTGCGCCACCACACCTGGCTGAATATTTTTCATAAACCCGTTTTCCATCTGTATGTCTTCTCTGGAGAAGTGTCTCTTCTGCCCATTTTTTTATTGGGTTTTTGTTTTCTTTTTGTTGAGTTGTATGAGTTCCTTGTAGGTTTTAGGGATGAGCACCTTGTTGGAAGTATGATATGCAGATATTTTCCACCATTCAGGAGGATATCCTTTTGTTTTTATCATAATTTCTTTTGTTGAACTGGAGCTTCGTAGTTTGATGTCATCCCATTTGTTTATATTTGCTTTTGTTTTCCTTGTCATTGGAGTAGATTCCTCAAGATCTCACTTAAGCCAGTGTTATAGTGTTTTGCCTGAATTTTCTTCAATGTATTTTATGGCTTCAGAGCTTACATCCAAGTTTTTAAATCTATTTTTTTGAGTTAATTTTTGTATATGCAATGAGAGAATTGTTTACTTTCATTTTTCTGCATATGGTTTTCCAGTTTTCTCAGCACTATTTATTGAAGAGAATTCCCTTTCACCATCTTATACTCTTGTCTCCTTTGTCATAGATTAACTCTGTCATAGTCCACATAAAAGTGGGTTAATTTCTGAACTCTCATTCTCTTTCTCTGGCCCATGTGCCTATTTTTATTATAATATAATACTGTTTTGATTATCATACTGTTGTAGTAAAGTTTGAAGTCTGGGCATGTGGTATCTTCACTCTTTTTTTCCCAAGATTGATTTGATTGCTTAGTTTTCCATAAAATTCATTTTTGAAGTGACTATATTGGATGCTCTACATCCAGCAATTTCCAAGTTTGAATAGAAATTTTTGAGAAAGAGAAAATGTAATCAGTAAAGACACCCAACTTGAACTCTGAATTTTGGGAAGTAGTCAAGTACTGAGAATTCTCTGTGAGTACATTAAAAGCCTGGATATGTTAAAGAGCCAACACCTCATCTACAAGCATGGGTAGTGGTATAAGGTGAACCCAGGTCTTCATAGACTCAGGGAAAGTTGTAGATTCAGAAAGGGAAAAAAAAAAGAGGATCTGAATCAGATTAGGATGGAGCTATTGTTATTATCTTAAGAGAACTAACTAAATGATTTAATAATCCTTAATTAAGGATTTCCCCATTTTTTTAAAATAAGAAGGAAGAAGTCAACACCAGAACTGTGTTGCATATTACATCTTATTCACTGTGTAACACAATTTAGTTGTAGATAATTGTGGTTAACTGGTAAATTATTTAGTCTAATTCATTATGTAGAATGACTTGATATAGTTTCTTCATGGCTGTCAAATTCTTAGTGGAATAATTTCTTTGTATATCATTGAAGAGAAATGGCAGAGCATGGGGTTGAATCCTTGATGATAATTTTATTCAAGATTCAGAACAGGTCAGTATCTTTTTATTTACTTAAGACATAGTGCTTAGGTAAACTCAGAAAGAGAAAGAATTGTATAGCATTATAGGCAGTGAAGAGATTTTTGAAATCCATCTCTAACCAGTCCTTCAGGAATTTGAGATCAGGACAGTAAATGACCTGTCCAGGGCCATAAGGGCCATAGAAGAGCCAGAACTGGAGTGTAAATCTCCAGACCCTAGTAGTTTCTATACCTTCTGCCTCCTGATTTCACCAAATTTGCTTGTTCTGGCAAAAGAGAAGATCTCTTAATCTGTTTCTAGAATAAAATTTTCTCTGCCATTTGCAACACTCCAGAGAATAGAAGCATAACAAAATCATTGTTTTGCATTAATACTTCCATTTCCAGACATCTTAGTAATCAATCACAACTTTTATCTTCTTGCCTGAAGAGACAAGGACATTTAATTCACAACAATTTCCTTTTTCCTTGCTCTGAGTGACTCTATTAAATAAAACATGATGGATCACACTCTACATTTGCATGCCAGCTAAAACAGGACTGAAACTCTACTAGAACAGAGAGGATTCTGCCCTTGCCTAAATATGACAAGAGGTGAAATGAAGGTTAGCTATGAAAAACGCTAAAATTCTGCATATGTGAACATTTTTCACTCAAGTAAAGGGGTCAAATTAATAGCCAGACTGAAAATGATTAAAATGAATAAATATATTATAATCACCAAAGCTAGTAGTTCTGTCTAATTAAGGCTAGTTTTAAATAATATAATCTTAAAGTACTGAGCTGCAGCAAAATCTGATCAAGTAGTCATGTTTCTACAGTGGTATTTTCAGTTATTTCTTTCCTTCTCTTTCAATTCAAATAGAGTTTTTTTGAATCTGTCATGTATGGGGACTGCTGATCTTTTCTCTTTTGCAGAGTGCCCTGGGTACTTGTATTTTAGAGTAACTCAGACTGCCTTGCAGTCTTTTGCACATGGAGCTTTTGATTGTGCTGATAGGGCCATAAGGGCATTAGCCCAACCACCTGATTTTCTGTAAAGGATCACATTTCTATTTCTGAATTCTCACCCACAGAGAACAGACCATAAACTTATGGTTTCCTTAAAACCACAGCTATATAATGAGGTGCTGAATGTAGGTGCCTCCTAGTGACAACGCTATTTCATCTCACTCGCTTGCTTGTTCATTCTACTGTACTTTGTGTTGGGAATGAATAGGTAAATAAGATGCAGTGTCTTCTCACAAAAAATGTGGAGAATGATGAGAAATTACAGATGAATTAGCAAGCATAGAGTGACAAGTATTATTATGAGATAAATATGAAATTTTATGGGAGCATATTGAAGAGGTTAATGATGCAGTTTGCAGGTCAAGGAAAGAGTTACAGAGAAAGTGAAATGTAAGAAGCAAACTAAAGGATGGAGAGAAGTTACCTTACCGGGGTAAGGGAGATAGGTAGAGGAAATAGAATCTGAGGTGAGAAAGTCTGGTTCATTCAAAAAATTGTGCAATTTATATATAGGGTGGCTATATATATTAACAAAGATGATAGAAGAAACTGTAGAGAGAGAATTTGTTTAGTTTTTATAAGCCATGTTAAAGATTTTGGACTTGCTCTTTATTACAGTGTGAAACCACTGGATGATTGTTAGAAGAGCAATGATGAAAATAGATTGATGTTTCAGAGCAGTTCTCATGTTTGCGTGGGGGTGGTAGGTTATAGCCTGGGATCTTTATCTATAAATTCTTTGGCTCTAATAGATCAGAAATAATCATTAGGAAATGAGCAAATGTTTGAATTTCTATTGACTTCTCAGCCAAATTTCATAGTCTTTATGGGTTCCCAAAGTAGGATTCTCTAGTGTTACATTCCCCAGGGGGGCAAGATTGTGCCAGTTGGCACGGCCTACATACACATCTAAAAATGTAGATGTCCCACTGCTTTGATTAGGGAATCTGCTGTTCCTCCCAAGTCTTAATTTCTCCCTATTTGCAGGCTGTTGAATCACAGTTTTGGTAGCAATACTCACAGTTCCAATGTTCCCTGAAAGGACTCTATTTTTCATGATCTCATGCATTTAAATCGTGACTATTCAGGGCTTCTGGTAACAAAGTACTTTTTTCCTTTTTTCTTTTGATATCTCTGTTATTTGACCTTGTTTGTTTTTCCTCATTTTAATTCTCTGTTCACTTGGGGGAAGAAATCCCCTTCAATAACTTTTCACTCAATATTGGTCATCCTGTTTCCAAAGTTCCTACACTGTGGAATCTGCCAGCTCACTTTAGGACTTACATTGACTAAGTCTATGTATGAGAAGTAAATGGTTCCAATATATTTCTGTGAATATCAGAGAAAATAGGAAACAGTTCTCTTGCCTGGTTCACTAACTCTCACTGCCACCTGATCATATGTAGTTCAGGTCTCACATGAGTAAAGAATCATATTGCTCACAGGAGTAATCCTCAGTTGGTCAATTTGATGAATGAACTCTGAATAGTAACATCAGGGGGGTTCTTTGTTTCACCCTAAATCACTTTCTAGTCCTAGTGTGAGTTTTAATTTAGAGGTTAAGATCAGTCATTTCTAAAAGCAAGAGAAAGTGCTTCATACTTATTCGGGAGGAGTTTAAAGAGTGACCAGAATAGAAATGGGGTAGTAGGAGGGACTGGGGATAGTTTTGGGGACAACCATGATTTCCTTCTTCTCTGTCTTGCTTCTTCCATGACCAGCTCTTCTTCATTTCAGGCAATTTTCTGTATTTAATAAAAAGGCTAACTCTTATCTTCATGTTGAACCTAGTTTATGAGATCACAAATGATTTTATCTCTCTCCTTGTCACTTGCTGTGGTATTACCTGAAAAACATTGTTCTGACATTGTATCAGCCTAGACACTAGAAACCACCTTAGAGCATGCCTCTGTGTCTCCAAGAACTTTTAGGTTAAGCCATCCTAGGATCCTACTCTCAGTTCTCCAGAATTTATATTCCTATAGTTGATACTTCCTGATTGAATTAAACTTTCAAAGAAGTAAGGGGCTAAAATCTCCCCATGAGTTTGCACCTTGCTGCATCTTAATGCTGAAAGTACAATGTTGCAGGGAAGAAGGGGGAATCTACCCCTGAGGATTCAGAGGTGGCGCTGGGTACTCAGCTGACAGGGGCCATCAAGGTGAAGGTGATGGATGGATTTTCACAAGGGAGTGGCTGTTTTAATAAGGATGATCTGAGTTAGTTCAGAATAACCAGCTGCCTGTCTCCTCAGGGAGCACGATTTGACAGAAATGAAGACAAGGACAATGATCAAGTCTGAAAGAGAGTTAATTGAAAAGGAGTAGCCTACTCTGATCTGCAGATTGAACTTCTTAGGAGGATTCAGGAAAGTCAGAATTAGTCAAAGGATTTTACAAGCAGGGATTTTCCCAGGGACACACAAGCATCATAACTTTATTGACCTCAAATCAGGAAAAGGCCAACTTCAAAGGGTGTTAGTTTCCAGGGGAGGCTTCTTAATTGCAATGTTCATTTAACTGATTTTTTTCTTTCAGACTTAGATCAGCTTTTAAGAAATATCAAAGGAAAGGAGAATGAAAGAATGGGGCATCAAGTAGTTGACCCTTTAAAAAAATCTAACTAAGTGCTTCAGCCTTTGAATTAAAAGATAGCTTGCTTGGAGACCCATTGCTCTATTCATTCTCCTGGGAATCAAGGATTAATAAGCATCTGTCCTAGATGGGCCAGTATTGATTTGGTCTTGATGACTATGAATAAAATGGCTGTAACATTTATTTCCTGCAATATGGTTCTGTACTCATGTGAGACCCGAACTACCTGAACAGAGAATCAGTCTCTGTTCAAATGCCTTCTCTTCAGACAGACTGTCTAGAACCACCTCACTATTTACCTGAGTGTCTCCATCATTCTCTATCAAGTTCTACCCTAGTAGATTTTTCTTTATGCTATCTTACAATATTACACAGCATCTACCTAGCTACTCAGTTGTCTGTTTCTGTTTGACCGTGTCATCTTCATGAAGGCTTTGCTTAATTTATTGCTGTATCTTCAGTACCTAGACTAATGGTTAGCCCTGTTAAAATGAATGACCAAATACCCTGGGTAAAAATTTTTATGTTTATTTATGGTAAGCTATATTCATTTCCCCCTTTGTTTGGAAAGCCTTTTTATTACAATTTAAGATTTTTGTTTTATGGTGAAACAATATAATGCCAAAGAGATAAAAGTGTCACTGGCAATAAATAATGAAAAAGGTTCAATGTCATGTAAGTGAGCAGTCTAAATATAAATATACTGCAAAAGAAAGTTAGATGGAATAAACTGTGTAGAAACTTATTTTTTACTTTCTCACGTAAACCAAGCTTGGGTTTCTTTATCACAAACTATGTTTTTCTTAAGTGATGTTTGGAATTGTGGAACTATTTCTAAGTGAAGAGTACAGGAAATGAAAAGATCACTGAACTCTGAGATCCAGTGTTAGTGATTTTTCAATGATTTTCCTTATCAATCTTTGTAATTCTCAGTTCTTATCATCATTTGTGAACACAAATAAATTTACCTAATGTCTATATGTCCATATGCTCCTTGCTGCTTCATAGCCCTGTCCCTCCTTCTCTGCTAGAACTTACTCTCTGTGTGCTCTGACCTTGTCTGTGAGTCTGCTTTTGTGCTCTTTGCTTACCATTTGCAACAACTAATAGTGTTGTAATTAGAATATGCAACCAGATAGTTTCTGTACAGATTTGAGTTTTGCTTTTAAATAGCTGAGTATCCTTATCCTTAATGTCTTTGGTGCTTCAGTTTCATCATCTGTAAAATGGAATAATAAAGGTGTCTCAGAAAATTGTTTTAAGCAGTGAGTGAATGAATATATGTAATGTATTAGAAGTAGCTTGTTTTTTCCATCAGTCATTAGTTAGCCTGAAAGTCAGTCTAATGCATGAAGTATTGATTAGACCTCATAAAGGTACTGACCTAGGACTAGGAAAAAAATTCAGACTGAAGTTATTTTGTATTTATGCTAACAAAATTAACAAAAACTTCAAAAGAATGAAATTGTCTCTAAGAATATAATTGCACTCCTAAACAAAGGCCCCAGTAATTAAAGTCATACAAACGACAATGACAAAACAAAAATTCTCTAAGCCAACAATGCAAAATATATAATGTCTGAAATTAAATTAGATTGCCAGGTATGCAAAGAAGCAGGAAAAATTAATCCATAACCAGAACAAAACTCATTGAGTAATAATGAAATATACCTTCAATGCTAAGAATGGTATAATTGGTAGAAAAGGATTTTAAACTATTTATTGTAAATATACATATATAATGAAGAAGAGGAAAGTTGAACAAGTTGAAGGGATATAGAAATGATATAAAAAGACTCAAATTGAATTTGTAGAGATGACATGTGCATTATCTAAAATGAAAGTGGATAATTAACTGTAGATTGCAGAAATAAACAACTTTAAAGACAAAACAGTAGCAGCAATTCAAAATGCTTAATTCCCAGAGGAATTTGTTATTTGAATGTCATGTGAAGGATGTTGAATAAATAAGAAAATTTATGTGCTTCTTCAAATATTTGAAAGTAAAAGGTGAAGGGGTAATAATGACTAACTGATGAATGAAATTCCTTTAAGAGGCTTAAGCCAATATATATTATTTCTGAAACTCCAAATTGATGAAGCTACAGAATTTGTGTATTCTACGTGGTGTAAGATTATGTCCTACAGGGGTAGACTCTTAGAAGAGCTACCTATAGGCAGACTCTTAGAAGGCTTAGAAGGCTGGTCTCTATAAAATACCCATTCTTGAATAATCCTTTAGGTATATGTTGGTGATAAACAGGCTACTTAAGATTTGTTTTACTTAGAACAAGGAATAAGGAAGTGATCTGCATAGGAATATGTAGACTGGATTTATTATCAGGTTTGATTATATTATATCATAACTGCCCATAAAATGTGCTTATTTATAAAAATAAAGGAAACCACTCTTGAAATCATCAGCAAGTGCATTTGTCAGTAACATTATTAAAATTTTAATTTAAAACATTCTCTGGTATGAGGAAATACATATTTTAAATAATCACTTTAGTTTTCTATCACTTCTATTTTATCAAGATTTCTTCTGACCATTTTAGTAATTTTCCAAAGAATTTCTTTGCTTCCACAATTGGGAAGATCATCTTAATTCACAGAAGCTTTATCATTAGTAAGATCTGTTCTCCTACAGGTTGTCTCTTCTGCAGATACTTTGTTTTGACAATGTTGCTGCTCCTTATTCTTTGGTGTGGCAGTTTTCCTTTGACTATTCTATAGGATACTCTTTCTTTCACTTGCACTGTTTCATCTCACATCTTTCTTCATTGAAATTTAAATAAATTTCTTCCAATTACAGAGAGTGTAATCTTCATTCTCTAATCAAAACTTATTAAATTCAAATGATCCATTCAACCAAATTTCAACAAAAGATAGAAAGGGGTTTCTAAACCAATGATTATAATGATGTATAACTTACATATCATGTGTATCAGAAATATAATTAACTTGCTTGTTATTTACTGAATTCATCATTATATCTGCATGAGGGAAGCTTAATTAGTCAGTTGCTTTTTAACCACATTTAATTTATAAACTGTCATGCCCAAAGTGCTTCAATTGCTATAAAATGGTTAAAACCCCAGAGGAAGTAAAAGATGATAAAACCTGCCTATGTGACTACAGGATTATTTACAGTGAATCTGGGTTTCTGGTTTACTTCTGACTTCAAAGTTATATAGATTTTTTAACAGCATAACTCTTAATCATTTTCTCTAGCTGAAGCCACTGGAGAATTATCTTCTAGTTCAGTGCTTGTACTAATTATTGTAAATTTTGTCTTCTGAAAAATAGAAACAGCAATTATAATTTTTTAGGAACTTGGTGAATATCATGTAAAATCAGAAGAAAGGAGTACACTTAGCAAACTTCAAGTTATGGTGTAAAAAAAGGCCCTTAGTATTAGATTAATGCTCTTAGTCCAGTTTCTTTTTTCTGTGGTTAGATAAATTGAATAATCACAGAGAATTGTGCAGTGCTCAAATCTTGATGCTATTCAGTCAGAGACCACCGGAGACTCTTAAAGTGATGAGTTGTCAGGTTTATTACTTGATGTAACAAGGGAGACTGACCCTGTGATCAAGTGTGAGCATCAAAACAAGATTAGTTATAGAATTTAGTTGTATGTTAGGTGATTTTAAAAGGGTTTTGAGGAGTCAGGAGTCTGCAGTGGATATATATACTATGAAGAAAAGGGGACAGTTCTATACTTGGGATCAAAGTTTTATTTAGTAATGGGACTAAAGTTCTAGTTGATAAAATAGCATCTGCTACTCTAATAGCTGAGAGAGGAGAATGTTTATTAGACATGATTGCAAAGTGATATTGTTTTTGTCTCACTCTGTTGTAATTGCAGAGTGACCTTGACTGACGTTTGTGTTTGGAGATATTGTTTATGTCCAACAGAAGAACACCACAGTGTACTTGCATCAGAGCAGCTCCCAGCTAACAGCTAGCAAGCCATCTTTATTATTTCTCCTTAAGACTCACAATGGGAACAATGGGAGTGGCAGTATCAAGCTTAGACATATATTTCTTGACTTCTAAGACAAAGTCCTTTTTCAGTAATGAGATGCTTTTCTAGAAGATATACTGCTTCTCTTTCAGCATTCCTGTTCCATATTTGTTGAGTGAGATTGGTCTTTGTGCCAGTGGTTGAGTCAGAAGTTTATCCTGTTAAAAGTCAAAAATAGGCAGATTATAGTGACTCTGCTCCATGAAACAGTCAGGGATCCGTCTACTTTTGTTTTGATACTTCAATGTGTAGCCCTTTTTTTAATGGTTAAGTCATAATCCAAGATAGCTGCTGTAGCTCTAGCTGTCACCCTGGCATTTCAGACAAAAATAAAGAGGAATGAATGAAAAAGGCCTGGGATGAAGGCCTCACATGACTACTTTTTTTTTTTTTTTGAGACTACGTCTCGCTATTTTGCCCGTGGAACCCCAGGCTCTTGTTGCCCGGGGTACCACAGACTCAAGCAATCTCCAGGCTCAGCTTCCCAGGTAGCTGGGATTACAGGCGCAGGCCACCATGCCCAGCTATTTTTTTTTGGAACTAGGTCTCGCTAAGGGCCCCAGGTGGGACTTGAACCACGATTCCTAGCCCTGGCTGCTTCATAGGTGAAGCTTACAGGCACGAGCCACAGTGCCTGGCCTACACAACTACTTTTTAAGGAAAGTTTTTGGAAGCTGCTACATCACTTTTCATATAACCACATTTTCCTGTAAATGTGGACTGTATGCCATCTTTATTATTCGTGGCCACATGCCAGAATGTTCTGCTTCCTGATCTATTCTCATCTTCCAAAAGCTGTTCTGGCTCTCAGTCCTATACAATTTAAACGTGGCTTCCTGTTAGTACTGACCCATAGATTCTCTGCAGTTTTTACTTCTGCTACTTTAGTGCTGTTTTTACACGTTAAATCAGAGCACCATGAGTTGTCTTGTGCTACAACACAAGTGATAACCCCATGTTGTACTTATTTCTGCCTGTTCAGTTGTGATCGTATTTCCATATCTGAATCCATAACTATGTAGAGTTCAAGATATAGAGGAGGAAAAATAAAATCAGGGTAGAGCAAAGACAGGGAGAAAGTGGGAAAAGAGGCCAGACAGAATGTGACCCATGAATTACAGTGGTCTTCTTAGGCTTCTCCTGCCAAGAGATTGTAAAATGGGCCAGTGTTAGAATGGCCTCTCTTAGAGGGGTGTCTCAGAGGGAACTGTTGAGAGTGCAGAGGGCTGAGCCAGAGGGACTGCCGATAACTTTCCAGATAACTGCTGCTTAATGACCCACCAACTTACTATAAATGTGGATTCCAAACTCTGAAGATCTTACTCTTCAATATAAACATAATGCTAAACTAAAGACACTTTAAATGAAAGGGAGAGTTCATTAAAAAAATGAACCAAAATCAAAATGCAGGATAAGCAGAGGGAAGCAGGAGAAAAAAAAACACTTAAAATGCTTATTATTTATTATTATTCTCAGATAACACAATATACTTATTTTAATGAAGGATAAGGTATCACAAAGTGATGCCCAATGAAAAAGTACTCTTAGTAAAAACAAGTTCCCAAGCATAACATTGATAGAAGGGTTGGAAAATAACATTTAGAGAATCTTAAGAAAGAAGAGCCAAAGCACAAATGATTGGAGATAGAAAACTTGATAATTAAAGGCTGTCTGCAAGAAATCTGCATTAACTAATTATGATTTCCAGAATGATGGAATAATATAAAGAAGAAAGTGTTTGGGAATATATTTGAGGGGGAAGAAGTTAAGAGATTAAGATGATGGTTCACAAGTGGTGAGGTAGTGGGAGAACCTTGGGGTACATACAACAATGCAAAATATGTGTGTGCATGTGTGTGTACAGTATAAAAAATAGAAAAGTATTCTTTATAGTATTGCTCAGAGATGAAGGTATGTACTAGAAAGTTAAAAGGGCCCATGGTGCCATAATTGAAGAATGAAAGAGGTCAACATCAAATCATATTAGTATGATGTTTCAGAACATCAGTGAATTTAAGAAAATTGCACTTATGAAGACTAAAAGGCGCATATATGATGTATGGTGTAATAGGAAAGACACGGGTCTTCTCATCAGCAACCCAGGACAGCAATAGTCAAGAAAATAATGCCTTCCAATTTTTTTAACAAAAGTGAACTTTATACTCTGATTGTTTATCAAGAATTAGGAAGGAATAAGAATGTTTTTAGAGAGGTGGTATCTTGACAAATACTATAAATTCATATACCCTGTTGCAGGAAGCCAGTGGTGATAGAGCCCAAGCCACAGGGAAAAAAAATTTCAAGGTAAAGAAAAGCACTGGAAACCAGAAAACTGGGTTCTTTTTTTTCAATTGATGGCACACACACATATTTTTTTTACATCATTGTATACCCCGAGGTTCTCCCACTAACTTGTCACCCCATAAACCATTATTCTAATCTGTTGTGCCCATCCCTCCCCTGATTTTAACTCCCCTCCCCCTCCCTTACTTTATCTGCTGATAGTTTGTTAGTTTTCAGTTTTACTTGTCCATTTGTTTGTTTGTTTTCCCTGTATCCCACATATAAATGAGACTGTCCAATGTTTCTCTTTTTATTTCTGCTAGCATGATTCCTTCTAGGTCCATCCCTAGAAGTTTAATTTAAATATGTTAAATTTGTCTTTTTTGGATTACTATTCTATTATATACATATACCACACTTTCTGATTCTTTCATCTGTTTGTGGGCATTTGGATTGTTTCCATATTCTGGCTATTGTAAATAGTGCTGCAATTTACAATTAGTGTCCTTTTCAATTACTGTTTTGGTATCCTTTAGGTGGATTCCCAGAAGTGGTATTGCTGGATCAAATGGTAGTTCCATTTTCAATAGTTTGAGGATCTTCTACACAGCTTTCCACAGTGGCTGGACCAGTTTACATTCCCACCAGCAGTGTAAATGTGTTCCTTTTCCTTCACATCCACGCCAGGACTTCTTGTTGCCTGCTTTTTTTTTTTTTTTTTTTTAAATATGGGCCATTCTTACTGGTGTGAGATGGTATTTCATTGTAGTTTTGATTTACATTTCCCTGATTATAAGTAATGTTGAGCATTTTTTCATATACCTGTTGGCTATTTGTATTTCCTCTTTGGATTTGTATTTCCTCTTTTCAGCTCTTCTGCGCATTTTTTGACTGGGCTTTTTGCTTTTTTGTTTGTTTGAGTCATGTGCGTTCTTTATGAATCTTTGACATCAAACCCCTATCAGTTGAATGGAATGTAAAAAGTTTTCCCATGGGTGGCTCTTTGTTTTGATTATTGTCTCTTACTGTGCAGAAGCTTTTTAGCTTAATATAGTCCAAGCTGTTTGTGTTTTCCTTCTTAGAAAACTGTTTTCTAGGCCGGGAGAGTAGAAAATCAAAGCCCCTGGAAGACAGTTATAAAGTAGGACTAGGAAACAACCTAAACCAATTGGATTAGATAGAGGAAGAATAATAGGAAGAAAATCTCCAGGGTAAAAGTAAATGATTATTCGGTGGTTTTGATCACATATTAAGTAAGTTTAAGAAACTCTAGGTACATAAAATACAACATGAATTAAAAAAATGAGAAATATTATTGACTACAGGTAAAGCCAAATGTTTTGTATGAGTAAACATAATTGGGGAATATTACTTGATACATCAGTGAACAAAAGTCAGAAGTCAAAGCTCACAAACAAGGACTTAACCAAAATTATTAGAAGATAATGTTTGGATAAAAGTGAAAGTCATTGTGAAAGCCAAATCCTTATTGTTTTAGAAATTGCTAAATTAAATTTCTAAATGCAAAAATGAGGAGATATTGACAAAAGCTAGTATCTACAAATATGGAGAAATAACAAAATGCCAAACTTCATAATTTAGTTTTTTTTCTCTTAGTGACAGAGAAAGAAGTAGAAGAATTTGGTAGAGGAATGTGGAAACAAAGCCGAAGGTTTTTTTTCTTAAAAGGGTATAAGACAAAGTAACTCTTAAAAGAATGTTCACATCTTTTTCTATTTTGAAAAATATAAAAATTAGTTTTGAAGTTGCAAATCACACTCCCACACAAATGTATTACGGAGATTTTATTTTTAGTTTTGCAGGTAGCTTGCAAAATTTAATTCATCAGTAAAAAGGAATGGACTACTGATTCATATAGCAACTTGGAAGTATCACAATGACATTATGTTGAAGGAAAAAACAGTCTCAAAAGGTCACATACTGTATGATTTCAACTGGAATAGAAACATTTTCAGAGTAATAAAAAGAATAGAAATAGGCTAAGGATTAGTGGTTGTCAGAGATTAAGGATAACAGGAAGAGTGTGTGGATATTGTTATAAAATACGGCATGAGGGAGATCTCTGTGGTAAGCAACGGTTCTGTTGTTGATTGTGGTGATAATTAAAAAAACCCTACAATTGATAAAATGCCATTGAACTATACACACACGTTGTAGCCTGTTAATATATTGTTGTGACTACTGTACTATAGTTACATAAGAAGTATACTTTTGGGGGAACTGCGCAAAAGGTATGTGAGACCTCTTTGTACTATCTTTGCAACTTGCACTAAATCTAAAATTCTTTCAAATAAAGAAAGGGTAAGAAAAGGGTCCCCATAAGTTGGCTATCTTGGTCATGCACACTTAATATCATTGCACAAAGACATCTTTGAATGACTCTTCTGCCACTTATTAACTATCATCTTGTGATAATAGTGTGGGGAAGAATAAAATAGAATCAAATAACACTGTGTGAAATTGTCTGTCAGATGGTATACCTTCAATATATATTAGTGTGTTTAGATGAGTATTGTTTTCCAATTCTAAATTATTTACAGAGGGTTCAATTAAATACAATATTTTCAGCTTCAGAAAAAAAGCATGATAGATGCTGGCTTATCCTGAAAGCTTAAATTTTATTTTCATTTTACATAGATTTAGAATTTTTGATCTAATAGTTTTTGAAGTCTTAAATAAAAACTAGTATATCACTGATATTACTAATCTTTGAATGTTAAGAATCTTGAATGTTTTTTCATCATTAGAAAAAATTTCACAGAATGTTTTTTCTCACTTGCTGAATTTTTAGAACTTAGTAAGGTTTTTCTCTTTCCTATAAAGGTCATATTGTGAAGTATATATTTGTGCCTTATAATTCTCAACTAAAAAGTCTCAAGGATAAAACTCCTTCTTGTTACATATTTCACCTGAACTCTTTCCTTGAAATGTAGCACAAGATTTATACTTCTTAACGGTATTTACAAAAATGAATTCTTTTTTTGGTTTCATGAAAGGAAGCAATCATAGAAAAAGAAAAATGAAAAATATGTTGATGTTATAAGGTTGGAAAGTAGTACTTTGAATTTCTTGCAAGCAAAATGTCAATGTACATTAAATTTATGAACAAAGCATTACATTTTTTCCCCTAAAAGCTTTAGTTTTATCATTCATTGTATCTTAGCCAAGGAATGAATGTGGAAAAAAATTCATATTTTAGAGGGAATATAAATTATATAGTGAAAATGATATTTAAGCAGATAAAATGAGCAAATGAAATTTCTCCAACTTGCATTTATTACAATAAAAAATCTCTTCTTTTTACTTAATAAGCAAAGAAGTATTCTGTGGGCACAAAGATTAACTGATGGACTCAGAGAGCTCTAAGGAACTGCTTGAAAATATTTACTAAAAAATATAAAAGGGGGACTATAAGAAAAGTGGACTAAAATTAGACTGTTTTTCACCTTTCACAAAAGGAAAAGCCTTTTGATGAAAACCTTAAGATGTTTGCAAACAAGGGATGGGCCTTATGTTTGCAGCAGTGCATCTCTTGTGTCGTTAAGGCACTTAAACAGTGTAAAGCAGGGTAGATGGTGAGCAGCCTCTGTTCGGCTTCTCTCAGAGTTAGTCTTTTTCTCTCTCTGCCTGCCTGCCTATGTGTATGGTATCCCCTCTTTCAGAATAAAGGCATGTTGGAAATTATAAAGGCTCCAAAATCTTTTTCGTTTGCCCAAATTAACAATGAACCTGTCTGATCTGGCATGATTGCACAATTGGAACACACCTCCACAATTCTTCCAAACTCAGAAATACTTAATGAAATACACACAGGTAACATGAAGACAAAGTCAACCTCAAAGGTAAGGAAGGTCCCATGTTTCCAGAATCTTTGAGACCTCAAAGCAGAATAACGAACTAAAACTAAAACTAAAACTTAATGCACTGTGGAACTGTGAAAGAATGCTAAGACCCATTGGAGGTAGAAATGAAATTTTTAAAAAGATTATTTCTTATGAGAAAAAATAATTTCCTCTTGAGATGTTGAAAAGAGTGTAATTCTGTAGTGCACAAGTTACCCTGGGAATGCAAATGCAGGTAACAAATAGATGTATAAATAGCCTAAGAATGTCCAGTAATGAGCAATGCAGAAAATACTTTGAAACAGTTATTATTAGAGTGGTCATGATACAGGTGGACTCAGCTGGATGAGCAGCCAGGCCTTTTGTAGTGATGTAGTTGAAAATTATATTGAGTGCCATACTATCTTGGTGGGCAGGGTCTGAGAATAATAGACCCTCGAGAAGAAGTGAGAAGCAGAAAGGATGCATAAAAAGAGGAGTGCCAGGAAAGAAACACTACAATGCGGGTCAGTAAGAAGGTCTACGTGGCCAAGTTGGGTGAAAGTCCCCTAGAAGGGTGAACTGGTAGTGGCAAGGAGCCATGGTGTAGTGGGTGTAGAGAATGTGGCACCGCAGCAAGGTGGCATGGAATGCTGGTACCTAGAGATAGCCAGGGATTTGGAAAGCTGATTTTGCATCAGCATTTGTTGTAAAAGTTTGAAGAACCTTGGAGAAGCCATAGCTTGGAATGCTGTAGAGAGAAGAAGAAAAGAGAAGACAGAAAAGAAAGACTGGACGACTCTACAGAGTGCTTGCCTTAGGTTGGGAGGGGCAAGGGGCATCATCTTGGAAACGTGTCTTTGGAACCTTTGGGGCTAAAAATGTGACTGCGGTAAAATACCTGGCCACTTGTGACATTAACAACGTTTGTTTTCTTGGTTAATTTTCCTTGTTAAAACCCTGCTGTTTAAATTGCATTGTGAGTTTAGCAACTGTTTTACATGGGTGGGAAAAACCTGGAAGTGTGGGCAGCAGATGCCACATTTTAAAAGTGCCACTTTTTTCCTGTGGCTTGCTGGTTAGAGACTTTTGCCCCATTTGTATCCGATTTCAGTCAGAGGTAAAGGAAGGATAGAAACCATGATTTAAGAAGAGGGCATTATATAAAAGGTAAAGTTTACATGAAGAGTGCCCACTAGGTTTTGCAGAAATAAAGGATAAATGAATATACTTTAAATTTACAAATAACAGCAATAATATAAATTGTTAATATGAATAAAGTAGGAATGAATTTGAAATAAATCCCAGTATAGCATTATCACAGTCTACAATAATGAGCAATTACAAACAAGTTCAGTAATGGTCATTTGAATGGTCACTATACAGATTATAGGGTATTTATATGATGGCTTCTATATAGCAGTTGAAAATGAAGATATCACTATATAACAATATGGATAGAATTTTAAAATATATTAAATTTGAAAGCAAGTTTTAATATGTTGCATGTCAAATGATCACATTGCATGTCAATTTTGATAAATTCATTATAATGCAGTATGCTCATGGGTATAAAAGAAATACTGGAGATATAACAACATGGGGAGAGCAAATGAACTTGGTATTCCTTCTAGAAATGGAGAAATATTGAACACAGAACATTATCTCTCTTTTAAAAATATTTATTGGGTGCCCTTTATTGTTTCTATTTTCAATTAAAATTTTTTTAAATTAAAAACATTTTCACATTGTTGTTCATTTTGTACAAAATTTGATTTCTCCCCTCAGGTGTAGTCCCTATAAATCTTTCACCACCATGTCACCTGTGAACTATCACCATAGCCTCTGTACTCTTTTCTGTTTTGACCCTCTATCCTTTCCTTTCCCTGCTGCATGACATAAATCTATAGTTTGCCTGCAAGGCTTTGGGTTTTTTTTACCCTTTGTTCTGCTTCCCTATGTTCCTCCTAGAAAGGAAACCATTGCTATTTTTCTTTTTCCTTCTGACTTATTTCACTGAGCATAATCCCTTTTAGCTCCATCTGTGTTGCTGTGAATGGCATGAATCTATCCTTTTTGATTGCTGAGTAGTATTCCATTGTGTAGCTATAGCATAACTTCTTGATCCATTCATCTGTTTGTGGGCATTTAGATTATTTTCATTTCTTGGCTATTGTAAATAGTGCTTCAATAAACATAGTTTCCTTTCAAATCAATGTTTTGTGTTCTTTAGGTAGATTCCTAGGAGTGGAATCACTGGGTCACCTGGTAGATCTATTTTTAATAAATTCAGAAAAATTGACACAGCTTTCCATAGTGATTGGACCAGTTTACATTCCTAAGAACAGTGTAAGAGTGTTGTTCTCAGTTTTTTTCTAATTGTGGTGGTTTTGATTTGCATTTCCCTGGTTATGAGTGACTTTGAGCATTTTTTCCATATACCTCTTGGTTGTTTGCACTTTTTCTTTGATAAAGTAGCTTTGTAATTCTTCTACCTTTTTTTTAAACTTTGTTTTTGTTGAGTTGTCTAAGTGCTTTATAGATCTTTGATAATAGTCTCTTATCAGTTGTATGAGTACAAATACTTTCTCCCAATCTGTAGGTTGTCTTTTTGTTTTGGTTATTGTCTCTTTTGTTGTGCATAAGTCTTTCAGCTTGATGTAATCTGTCTTAGCTGTTTATCTTTTCCTTCCTTTTCTTTAGTTCTGAGGATGAATCCTCAAAGGTGTTTCTGAGGTGTATATTCTAAAGTGTTGTATTTATGTTTTCTTCTATGTATTTTATGGTTTTAGATCTTTCACTCAGGTCTTTTACCTTTTGAGTTGGTATTTGTGTATGGTGTGAAGTAGTAATCTATTTCTATTCTTTTGCATGTCATGGTCCAGTTTCCCTTTCCCAAAGCCATTTATTGAAGAAACTCCTTGTTCTAGTGGGCATTCTTTGATTTCTGTTGTATGTTAGTTGACAATATATGTATAGCTTTATTTCTGGGTTTTTAGTTCATTTGAGGAAATTAGAGGAGTTGCTATTTTCAATTGAAATTCCAACCACATCTGTTATAGTTCATTTATTTTTTTCAGAACCTGAAACAGGAGGGGAGGAGGGGAAGATAGTATCAGAGGAGGTTCTATGCTTTGCTCCAAGAGGATAATGTAAAGTAGTCCTGAGGGGCACAGACTTGAAGGATCCTGTGACTTGGGATAAAACTAGAACACCTCCTTACATTGGGTCTAATACTGACCTTGCACAACAGAAGAAAAAATGAGGAAATTTGATTTTCTAAAGGAAAAGATAGATGCCGAGAATCTCTGGTAGACAGCAACTGGGACAGAAACTGCTGTTCAAACATGCATCGTGTGGTAGGGAGATTCCAGGGAGATGAAAGTTTTCTAATGTGAATTTAACTGTGGGGCGATATGTAAAAAAGTGTTTGGATGTGTCAATTTGGCAGAAACCCAAGTGAAGAATGCAACATACAAAAGACTGTTGACCTATCCCCAGCTTTTTCAGGACTCAAGCTGATATGGTGAAATAGGTGCTGCAGCTATTCCAGGAGACAGCAGAGAGGACAGCTATTAGTGGTTCAACCCCTGTCCTCTCTCATACACCCCAACACCTATTTCATTAGTGAGCAACTCCTCTAGTTTCCTCGCTCACCTCCTGAAGATGCAGATACAGACTGGTTTTCCCTGACATATAGCAGAGTCTACTAGTGGAGTGGAAATTTTGCATCCTTACAACATGAACCCAGAGTTAGCTGCTGGAGGTCACCCGCACCGGTTCCAGGCCCCTGGGAGGGACCCCCTCGCCGTGCTGCCACCTCCGCCATCCCTGGGAGCCAACCCTCGCCGCCAGGCTCCTCTGGAAACCCACCCACCTTGCTCACACCCAGGTTAGTTAGCTGCTGGAGGTCACTGCTGGTTCCAGGCCCCTGGGAGAGACCCCCTCGCCATGCCGCCACCTCCGCCATCCCTGGGAGCCAACCCTCGCCGCCAGGCTCCTCTGGAAACCCACCCACCTTGCCCACGCCCAGGTTAGTTAGCTGCTGGAGGTCACCCGCATTGGTTCCAGGCCCCTGGGAGGGACCCCCTCGCCGTGCCGCCACCTCCGCCATCCCTGGGAGCCAACCCTCGCCGCCAGGCTCCTCTGGAAACCCGCCCACCTTGCCCACACCCAGGTTAGTTAGCTGCTGGAGGTCACCCGCACCAGTTCCAGGCCCCTGGGAGGGATCCCCTCGCTGTGCCGCCACCTCCGCCATCCCTGGGAGCCAACCCTCGCCGCCAGGCTCCTCTGGAAAACTGCCCACCTTGCCCACGCCCAGGTTAGTTAGCTGCTGGAGGTCACCCGCGCCGGTTCCAGGCCCCTGGGAGGGACCCCCTCGCCGTGCCACCACCTCCGCCATCCCTGAGAGCCAACCCTCGCTGCCACGCTCCTCTAGAAACCCGCCCACCTTGCTCATGCCCAGGTTAGTTAGCTGCTGGAGGTCACCCGTGCCGGTTCCATTTACTAAACCAAAGTAAAGTGCAGATCTACTTTCAACCTGGAAAACACTCCCATCAACATGCCAACCAACACAAGATCCATGGTTACTCAATATGTAGAACAGGTTAGAAAGCAAAACACAGTAAGGAGAAAAAATTTAAACATGCAAGCAAGCCCTACAGGTAGTAATCCATCACCAACAAAGAAAGGACAATCCCCAGAAAACATCAAAGAAATGATTTGCATCTCAGAAAAAGATTCCTCTATCAACATGTTAAATGCACTCCAGCTATTAAGAGAAGAATTAGAAAAAAAGGACAACAGTATGATAGAAGCATTTAATGCACTAAGGGAGGAAGTAGGAACATAAAAAAGAAAGCATCAATATGTATAACCTAATCAATGAACTAAAGCATGAAAATGAATCCCTAAAATTGAAATTGAAAGAGACTGAAGATTTAAAGGTTGCAATAGATGAGCTCAAAAATGCACAGAAAAGCCATGGCAGTAGAATAGATGAAATAGAGGAACGAATCAGCACACTTGAGGATACATAAACAGAGAGGACAAAGAAAGAAAAAGAGAGAGAGAAACAAAGTAGGAGGACTGAAGACAAGCTCAGAGATATGTCAGATTCCTTAAAGAAAAGAAACATAAGAGTAATAGGAATCCCAGAAGGAGAGGAGAGAGTTATGGGAACTGAAAGACTATTCAAAACAATAATAGAGGAGAACTTCCCCAATCTGAAGAAAGAAATGAAAATAGACATACAGGAAGCCAAAATGACACCAAACTACTTTAATGAAAGAAAAGCCACAGCGAGACACATCATCGTAAAACCCCCTAGAACCCAAGATAAGGAAAAAATGAGAATGGCTAGAGAAAAGAAACAGATAACCTACAAAGGAAAATCCATTAGACTGACCTCAGATTTTTCTGAAGAGACACTCCAGGCAAGGAGAGAATGGAGTCACATCTACAAAAACTCCAAGAAAAAATGTGTCAGCCAAGAATACTCTACCCTGCAAAGCTATCCTTCTTCTATGAAGGAAAAATTAGAACCTTCTCCGACAAGCAAAGTCTCCAGAAATTTGCTACCACTAAATCCCCACTCCAAGAAATTTTGCAGGAGGTCTCAAGACCAAAACCATAAGAAGATCAAATACAAGAAACAAAAACACAAAATAAACCCCAAATGACCACCAGGAAACCATCAGAATCGCAAATATCAATAATCACCCTAAACGTCAATGGTCTAAACTCAGCAGTCAAAAGACAAAGAGTTGCAGACTGGATCAGAAAACAGAACCCAACATTCTGCTGCCTCCAAGAAACACACCTGATCG
>PVHY01020714.1:0-25055 GCA_004024945.1 Uropsilus gracilis
CAGTCCCAGCCGCGCTCCATAGGCTGCGCTTGCCCAGCTTTAGCCTCTTTCTAAGGACTATGGGTTTTATTCCTTCCAGGAGACTCATCAAAGGGTAAGCAGGTAACAGATACCAGGTTTCATTTTCGAGATCCCTCATGGTCTGGTGGTAGTGATTCAGGGCTCTCATTTTCAGGGGTAATGCTGGTGTGTGTTTGGGGGGGGTTCAGGGTGGACCAATGGAGCTGAACCTGAAGGCAGAGAGTCTCTGAGGAAGAGACTACTTCTCTGTGGGAGACATCTGGGGGGTTTAAGCCATGGCTAGGAAGCAGGACTTTCAGGGCAGGAGAGGTGGGAGGGAGGGAGCAGGATAAGTCTAACAAGTCCCCCCACATCTCATTCATGGGCGAATAGAGAACTCAGGGAATGGAGTCACTTTTGGGGAGGTGCTCACAAATTCATCTCTGACTAGTCTGAGTCGGCAATAGCTGAAGGATGTGGCAGAGGGTGATTCTAGAAGGCGATTCACAGGGTCAGAAGCTCAGTGAGGACGGAGCGGGCAGACAGGCTGCTCTGGCTGCTGGTACACTGGCGGCTGAAGTGGACGGTGCTGCCGATGGACAGGAGCACCCCCCTCTGTGTATCTGCGTCACACTTAGACGGTAGCTTTGATGAGACCTACACTTAAGTTTGAGAGTGGGAAAGCATTTCCCTCTTAGTCTCTTTTCCTTGCAGTACGTGCCACCTGGTATCAGACTGAGTCTGCATTAGTGATTGTGGGTCAGACCCCAGGCTGGCTTTGTGCAACTGCCAGCCAGGCCTGGTGCTAATGTGGGGGGGGCGGTCCCTGTTTTCTGGGGGCATCTTTTAATCTCTGCCCCTGCTGTGGCTGGGGGTTTCGTCTGGACGTTTCTAAGCTGATTTGCCCAAAGGGAAAGCTGTGTTGGTTCTTCAAGCCTCGCTGCTTCTGCTTCTTTATCGGTTCCCTTCCTGGGAACTGTCTTGAGGTGCATCTGCGGCCAAGAGCACACTTCCTTCTGCGCTTGGCTTCGTTCAGGGTTCCAGAAAAGGAAGGGCAACAGAATCGTCAGCTCCTAGAACTCATCAAGGCAACCCAGGTCAAAGAAACTTCTAAGTGGCCCTTCAAGGAGAGAGGGCGCACTCTTCCCAGCAGGGGGCGCTGGTCTCCGCGCGCCTCTTCCCGGATTCAGGAACAGAAGACTCGAACCTTCTGCGGGCACTGCTGAAGAGATGTGAACCTGCTTACCGCACACAGTCCCAACCTGAGCAATTTCCGAAAGTCAAACGAAAATCAAATTGTTTTCATATGTTAAATCAGAAGGTGGTATTTTCCTTTCAGCTGCTCTCTGTCACATTTATTTGAGATTTTTTTTTTTTTTAATGCAGAAGATTCCATGTGAGAATCTTAATCCGAACGGGGATACGGTGAGAAATCTTAAAAATAAATTGGCCCTCTCACGAGTGAGTCCAACCTGAGGTGATGTGAGGAGCCGTGTGAAGGTGTCATCGAGCCGACCCTAAGGTGACCGCCCCCAGCATCCTCCCCTTTCCACGGAAAGACTCACCTTCAGCGTTGGAGAAGACCCAACATAAACGGGGGGCGGGTTCCCTTGCCAGCCCTCAAGGCGGTAGATGTGTCCGACCCGGGAACAGGGCACAAAGAGTAGCTTGCCACCACACTGCCATATCTGTCAAGGGAAAACTCACGTGAAGGTGTTTCAAACGCCAAAGGAAACTAAGAGCTGAAAATCTGTCTTGCACATGCAAATCTAACATCGAAATAGGATAGAGTATCCACAGGGCTTCAGAATAAGCACAAAAAGTAGTCTTAACCTAATTTGCTTGCTTTCCATACGACAAGCAGACATGGGGACACAGCCATCAGCTGCTATGAAGAGGCCTCGGCCCGCGGATTTGTAGCTCCAGCAACCTTGTCCCAAGGTAACCTTGGCTATCTGTGGTTTCTTCACTCCTAAGATCATTCATCATTTCCATTGCTAATATCTTCCTACCTCGGTGATCACTGTAATAATCTCTTAAGTGGCTTCTTCATCTCTGGCTTCTCTCTACTAATGCTGCCCTTATTTACACCCAGAGAGCACGCCAGGGCAGGAGGTTATTCCCCGTTAATGTCTTTGCTGGTTCCCGCTGCTCATCAAATGAAGTGAAGACTCCTAGTCAGCAGGAAAAGCTCCGCTCACCAGGCACCTAACATCCAGCCTGTCGACTTGTTCTTCTGGGTGTCTTCCTCTTTATGCTGTCAGACTCTGCCAAGCCATGTGTCTCACCATTTCCTGCCCCCCCCCCCCAACTTCATGTTTCACCTTCTGGTCCCTCTTTTACTTGCTTAGAGCTGCCCGCCTTGGCCCTTCATCTCTGCTCGTGACGCTACACCCCTCTTTCGAGTTCTGCCCTCAGATTCTACCTCCAGCGCAACGCTGCTGCTAACCTCACCACCTGGATGCCATGCTGCCATCTCGGGGTGCAGTGAATGGAAGCGTTGTGCTAATCCCTTCTGGATGTAAGTTCCTGGAGAGCAGGGTGGAGTGACAGTCTCTCAGGGCTCCACACTGGACACTTCAGACAGAAGGCTGTGAGCATCTGTGTGACCCAAACAGTGGCACAGCTCTCTCTGCCTTTTGGGAAATGAGGCTGGGGTAGTACAGGGAGGTAGCTCCCTGTCAGCGTCAGGAGGCAGTGACATCAGTGGGGTCCCCTCTGTCCCGATCACCACAACCTACTGTGGCAAAGGCAGCTACCTCAGTGGATGAGTTAGTGGACAGAGAGTCAGGCTGGGGGCATCAGGGGTGATGGGGGTGAGAAGTTGGGGAGGAGGAAGAAAAGGTATTTCACTTCAGAAGCTGGTGACCTAAGTTTCTAAGCTGAGCCACGTACACATGTCGTCAGCTGGAGCTGGCATTTTGCCTCATTTTTCCCCAAAGGTATATATTTTTGTTAGTTTGCAAAACACATTAGACAGTTCTCTCCCCTCTGCAACCAAGAGAAATCAGCCTTATATGAAAATTGTGAAAGTCAGCCAGTCCTGAGGAAGAGACATTTGTTTAAATGAAATGTTACCTTGTATGAGATCTCAAAGTTCTCACCACCCCAAATCTGGAGGCCTGGATCATAGAGACCCAGTTCAAAGAAGAAGTCTCGCTCGATGGCAAATAATCCACCAGCCATGGCTGGGGACCTGAGAAACAGAAAAGCTGTGGTGAGTGCCAAATACGAGCCCCCATCCACCACCACCACCATTGTCTGCGACAGACAATCCCTTTTGAGAGGCAGTCTACACGACACATAGACGAGACAAAACTGATGGCCAAACATTAAGAAAATATAAAGCTTTCCCAAGACAATCTGTTCGTAATTCCTCTCTGAATGGACTGCGTTTCTAAGGGAAAACCAGTTACAGTGCACTGCAAATCAGAGCGCTGCATCCTTGGGTCGGTAGAGGGCGCCCTAGTCCCGCTTTCGATAGGGAAATTAGGTCTTTACTGTTAAAATAGAATTTTCTCTTGGTCTCCTAAAATTCCTGAGCTGTATAGTCGTGGTCTGCTCACTGCTCCTGTAATGATTTATGAGTCATTCTGGGATGAGTGAAACCATCCAGCATGGAAGTAGTCTGTCATTTTTTAATTTTATAGCTTAGGGGCTTGCCAAATAAGGGTGTAAATCATGGCAGAAGAGCCACAGTTCATTCAGGATTTGCAAATGTAGCACAGAAATGACACAGGAGAATCTGACACGGCTGCTTACTGTGCCCGGAAGTCGAAATGCAAAAGGCCGATCTGGGGGAGGTTGGTTTTTGAATGTTTGTTGAACTGGGTCCTTTCTAGGGACAACAGGAAAATGAACAGCTCTTTCGGGGCAAGTCACTCTTATCACAAGGGGAGGTGACAGGGTCTTGGTTTTCCTCCTCCTCCTCTCCGGCCCCGTGCCAATTAATTATGATGACTCCATCATCCCTTAAGCGGATCCCTGTATGAGACAGAGTCCCTTCTTCCTCATTCCTTGTGCTCAATCGATCACTAACTCCGACTGGAAAATTATCTTGCATCCCATCTGCTTCTTGTCAAGTTCAGCCGCCACCACCAGCCTCGAGCAACCTGGACCACTGGCTGCTCGGCCTGCTGGGTTACTCTCCAACTTGAGCTCCTTATTCTCTTCTGCTACCAATCAGTTTACTGATGCTGGGGCAGAGCAGAGTGGGGGTGAGCTGCTTCCCACCCCGAGTTCTTTCCTGCTCTGCCGGGGCCTCAGACAGGCAGGCCTGAGGCCTGTCTCAGGGCCTCCTTCACATAGCTCACGCTGGGAAATGCTGCCGCTGCCCCTGCCCCCCCCCCCAGGACTGACCCTTGACTCTTGACCCTCAGGCCCCACCTCAGGGACAGTGAGTTGGAGAGGCAGCCCCTGACCCTCTCTGTTGCAAGCTCCAAGTTCCCTGTGGTTTGTCTTCACATATCACCGCTCACACTCGCTGTTCTAGGGCGAACCTGTGTGGTTATCTGTTTAATTTCTGTCGCACACCCCGTATTGTAAGTGTCATCAGGGAATATTTCCTTTAAAAATTTAGCCCTAGATAAAAGTGCCTGGCACCTAGTAAAACTTGCGAAGTATTTGTTGAGTGGATAAATGTTGAGTCAAGTAGGAGTTTCAATATTAAAGGGAAATCACATCAGGGAGAAGCCATTTCTCAGGGCTTGCTTTCCTAGTGTATTCTGCCTAATTCACTGAAAGCCCTATTTTGTTTCCAGCTGTATTTTTGTGTCACATTTATGTAGTAATTATTTAAAGTGACTCTAATATAATTCATCTTTTTTTTTGATCTTTAACTATATTCCCATTTACTTCACTTCAAATATATTTGAAAATGCATAAAGCAAGTGACTTATTTAAAGGGGGACTTTCCTTAAAAATTTCGAGTTCATTTAAAAGGATCTCCTTACTAAGCTATGCAATGGGCAGAAATCTAAATGAGTACATTCCTACGTCTTTCTCCAGGATTATTTGTTAGGTTCAGAGATCACAGTAGATGCCTGCACTATTCTGAAAAAGAACTTCAAAGGGAAGTTTGGGAAATATTAAGTAAGGCTTTAAAGTTTTATAATTTCTTTACGTTTGCCTTTTCAGTATCTTGAAGTCATGACATGTCCAAATCCCCAGCGTTAACTTGAGAGCAAACGCATCTTCCCCAAATAGGCTCTACCAGTATCAATAGCTTTTAAGGAAGAGAGACCAAAAGCAGAACCATAAGATCAGAAAAGACAACAAATCAAACATTCAGACACCTGTACTAATCACTTGAGCAAACATTTCATTTGGGTCACCCTTTTGATAGACAGTAAAATGTCCCAATTAAAAGATGAAAAGAGCAGAGTAGCATTTATTGTTCTATTTGAAATGTCATAAGAAGGGACAAAAGCTGACTGTCGAATAAAATTTCCTTTCAATCAAACCCTCTTCTGAGAATGAAGTCAAGGATTCTGTAAAACATTTTCAGAGCCACGTCTTTTTATTCATCAGATTGAACAGGTATAAAACTACCGCTTAGGAGCTAGCTTCTAAAATAAAAGGAGGAAAAACAAAAAAATCTCTTGCTTTTCATCGTCAACAATAGACCTAAGGTGTCAAAGTGGAGTAGAACTTGGACTGCAAGCCATTGTAGCGTTTTAAAAATCACAGGATGCCATTATCATCAAAAGGATGAGATTTAGTGTACTAGCACAGGAGGGTGAAACCTGTTTTGGGAATTATCTCAATACCTGGAACTAATGCCCTAGAACACTCCTCCTGCCCAAACGGAGCTTGCGCTCAGGGAAAAGGAAATAACAAAGAAGTGAATGTGGATTCAAATCTCTGTCCTGCACCGCAGAACTGAATATCCCGGGAGGTCCCTAGACGAGGAACAGGTGGGTCATCGACTGTGCGTTCAGGTATGTGACTCACACTGATGGTGGCAGGATACCAAGTCACCTAAGGACAATGTGTCCCGGGACAAACCTTGCTCTTAAGTGACACGGGACTGTGGTTCATGGAAAGAAAGCCTTTCAGATTCTGAGATAGTTTTTTTTTTTTTTTTTTTTTTTGAGACTAGGTCTCGTTATTTTTGCCTGTGGAACCGCAGGCGCTCATTGCCCGGGTACCACAGGCTCAAGCAATCCCCAGCCTCAGCTTCCCAAGTAGCTGGGATTACAGGCGCGCACCACCAGGGCCAGCTATTTTTTGGAACTAGGTCTCGCTACGGGCCCCAGGCAGGACTCGAACCGCGATCCCTAGCCCCTGCTGCTTCATAGGCTGAAGCTTACAAGCACGAGCCACCGTGCCCGGCCTGATTCTGAGATAGTTTTAATAACAGATTTTGTAGCCTGGCAAGAGGTTAGTAGGTTAATAGCCGCAACCAGAGAAAAGAAAAACAGGTAAGTGATTTAGTGATTACCGATATGGCTCAGATTTTGTCTTTCTCATGTTCTTCTCTCGAGGGGTCAGAGGCACCCGTTTCCAGAGCATACTCCAATCCCATGCTCCTCGGGCATACCCATCTTCGTCACCACCCCCTTGGGGTACAATTTCATATGTGTTGCCGTTTATGACATCTATAATCGGCACAGTGCAAATGGTTCTGTGTTGTGTTGATGATGGCAGCAAAGATGAAATGAAGGGGATGTATGGACCCACACATTTACATGAGCACATGGGGAAGGAAAAAAAAAAAGCACTTAGATCAACATTCAAGGGAAGAAAATAAAGTCGTAATCTTTACCGATAAGGTTCAGTTTTATGTTTTCTTTTGGCCTTTTCCTTGTGGCTTAGAGGAATACGTTTCCACAGTAAACTCCAGTCCCAGGCCCCTCTGGCAAAGCCATCTTCATCCCCACCTTGCTGAGGTTCAATGGAATAATCATTCCCGTCTATGTAATCTATTAGAGGCACAGTACATGTAGTTCTGAAACATTTACAGAAAATGAGAAAGCATTTAAGAACCCAACACTGACTAGTTGAGCATGCCTAACGAGATCTTTTTTTTTTTTATTTGGTTTCTTGTTTTTTTGTTTTAGTGTGAGGGCACTGAAGCATCTAGTGAGAAACAGGGGCAAATGAACATTTTATATAAGTTGAGGAGTTTGCACATGGCCAGGACAGAGGAAACTTTTCCCTCAGGACCAAGACCAATGCTCTTTGGACTTATCAGGGTTTTTCATTCCACTTTGGTCCTGTTGGCAGCTTTCTCTGGGAAATTTGGCATCTTTCTATGGTTTTCCCTCCTAAACCATCCACTAAAAAAAAAGACATGCATGTGTGTGCGCACAAGTGGAAAGATTGAAAACTTAGTAACTGCTGTAGTCCTAGGAGTTTTCTCTTTGCTGTTTTCTGTTCTGTTGGAAGCAGTTAATATGAAAATCTGTCCTTCTAGTTCATCTTTTCCTGCTCCTTTGATTACAAAAAGCAGTTTTCGTTTCAAAACAAAAACAAACAAAAAGAAATGACTACGTTGTGTTCCTGCTTTATAAGAAAATAACTGATCAAAACAAGGCGCAGCTTGCCTCTGTATGACTATCTGGAGCCTAAACATTCTTTTGAATGCTTTAGGCTTTAGCCTTTCATGAACACAGGAGCACTGCAGGCTGGGTGTGCGTCAGCATCACAGCAATCATTTGGATTTTAAATTATGCTTCCTAAAATGGAGGTGATGGCTTTTCACAGGCATGTTGAGGTACTGCTTAGATGTCCAGAAACCAGGGAGAAGGGGAAAACCTACGCGGCTGAGGGTTTCACTGTGGGCAGTGGGTTTGAGAGAGAGAGACTTCACTCCCTCTGGGTAGCGGACTCCTGTAGGTCAGTGGAGGGCCAGGTGGGCTCCCTGGTATTGCACAATAACCCTGTGGACGCCCCCTTCCTGAACACGCTGAGCACTACTAGTTTTCACAGGGAGAGGTGAAGGATCCTTATCTTTGCTCACTTCTCATGATTCTCGGATTTTTACATAACTGGCTAGGCATAAATGCCCCAGGGAGCCCTCAGGATGATGGGTTCTTAGCTGCCAGGTTGTAAGAGATTAATTCCAATAAGCCTAGATGTCCTTTAGAACAATGGTGCTAAGGAGATCTACCTTACAAGGCTGCTGTGAGGATTAAATCAGAGAGCATGTTTCAAATGCTTAAGCTAGCCCTTCCCCGGAAACCCTCCCATGAGCACATCCTCCAAGTTCTTCCTTTGACTGTGCCGTTCACCACAGGACATGTCTTAGCCTCCTGGGCTCTGGAAGAGTCAGCATCCTGAGCTGAAAGCAGGGAAGGATTTTAGGACCAGGAGAGCGATGCTACATTCCATGGCTTCTTACATTCCCGCAAAGTGTAATGTAAGTGTAATCCTGCCACAGAATGGCTGTCTAGGTCTAAACGCGACAGTTTCTGTGGGTCCAAAGGCTTGAAACAAGCAACAGCTGGTAACTGCCATGTAAAGTAACAATTCAAAAGGGCATTAGAAACCTATAGGTGCAATTTCGAAGCTCGCTCCCTTAAGTCTTCAGAGCTATTACCACAGAGGGAGCAGTTCATATTTCTCTTGGAGAAAGTTCTTGGAGCTAGAGGAGATCTCCTTAACACTCAACCGAAAGATGGCGCTCAAGTGAGCTGACGGACATTATCCATGGTGGAAAAGCCTAGCCTGGGTCAGCCCGGAGGGGTCAGTCTAATGCCACCTCAGGAAGCAACTAGCAGGTTGATAACATGGAAAGCACAACACTTGGTGGACTTGCAATCCAGAAGAAAGAGGGATTAGTCTCTGTCCTTCTGGGGCAAGGTTTACTTTTCAACCACGAAAGAAAAAAAGCAAGATCATGTTACCTGTCCTTAGATATGGGAGCTACAAGTGGTGCGTACCAGTTAACTGCTACCTCGCAGTGGGCATCGAGGTAGATCAACACCTTGAAAGAAAAAGGCAGAGTGAAAGAATACTTCTCAGAAATAGTGCATCATATGCCACACACCATTTAAAGCTAGGTGCCAATATGAATCAGCGTCACAGCCAATTTTGACACATAAATTACCTAAGCCAGCATTTTCAGTTCAATTAAAAATAAAAAAAAGCCTAAAGGGTACTTGCAAATGTATACGATATTTAGTCAACACAAAACGGTGACGCGACAGTCATCGGATGTTACTTACCTGTCCAAGCTTAGCCTTCTGGGCGCCAATGCTTCGTGCTTGAATCAAACCTTCTCTTCTTTCGTTTCGAAATACCTTCACGAGGCCATTCCACTGCTTAATATAGTCATCTAGTTTTTCTTTTAAGTGTTCTGTGAATAAGGACAATTCAGGCAGCATTGTCAATTATATTTATGTATGAAAACCAAAGGAACTGCTATTTTTCTCAAGAAACAGGGGTAGGCAAGAGGTATGTGGGGCAGTCGTTGACTGTGTACAGGCAGATGGAATAACCAAACATCTTTCTACACTTTAAATACATGATTATGCCAGTGGTCATGAAAACTTAAAATACACCACTAATGTCATGCCTAAAAGCTTTCAGGCATGATATTCTGTTTACTTTTGGAGAAACAGCGATTCAGTGTTCCTGAAGTCACACTGCCTATAGATAGCACTTATTTGTGACTATATAACTTCCCCGGAATCTGCCAGGGTTTACGCTGACATTTGTTTCTGGACCTTCTTTCTCCACTCCAGTTAGTGTGCAAGACTTGTGGTCCTGGTGTGATGAAAATAGTTCCCAGGGAGCCAGCAAATGACAATCAAAAAATCCCACTTTCTCAGTATCTGAAATATCAACACGTGTAGGTATGTGTGTGGGTTGATGTGTTGATAAATTTATAACTACTCATATACTTATCTACAATGAGAGATCTATGATAGCTATGTCATATATTTATACATATTGCATGAAATATATGTGATGTATATTTGCATTAGGTGGTGGAAATTTTATGTTATAAAAACAAGACATGTTTGTCGATGGTTCCATCTTGGCCCCGCAGCTGTGAAAGGCTTGTAACTTGATGGCTCATCACAGTCACAACCAGATCCTGGATCTGAAGAGGCTTCTTGGGGGACGCAAAGATCATTTTTATATAGTTTAAAATTTTGGTCCATGAATACAGAAACAGCACACAGAAAGTTACACCGAGTGGCAAACTAGTGGTTAAATGGGATTCAGACAGTGCACTTGATACGTGACTCATTCTTCGGGGGTTTATGATTAGGAAAACACCCATAAATTGGGTAGTTGAACTTGACAGAAAGTATTTTCTCAATTTTGGTGCCCATTGAGAACTATAAAATTCTCACGATGAATTATAATCCCCCCTCCCCCTAAATTTCATGTAATTTCCCCCTTCAATTTAAATTTCATAAAGCTCTCGCTGTTTTTTAGCCTGCTAACCCCCTAAACTTTTTTCAAAGGTTTAAAAAGAATGGCATTAAGTGCTTCTTTTGCAGGGGGGAGGGGGAGGGCAGTCTACCCAAATTTAATGTCCTTAGAGCTAGAAACAAGTTGATGGAGCTGGACGTGGTGGTGCACGCCTGTAGTCCAAGCACTGGGAGGCAAGAGGCTTGGGACTGCTTAAGTTCACGGGTTCGAGCCTACCCTGGGCAACACAGCGAGACCTGGTCTTGAAAAAGCAGCCGGGTGCTGTGGCCGGCATTTGTAATCCCAGCTATGTGGGAGGCTGAGGCTGGGGGTCGCTTGTGTCCACGGTACCCCAGGAAACATAGCAAGACCTAAGTCTCCAAAAAGGGAAACAAGTTGATGGCCTGCTCTTCAAATTTCAGTTCTTAGAGGATCCCAAGAGAAGGTGATAAATCAAATGTGACTTCTGGTTTCTCTGGGATCTCACATGGAGGTGGGGTGTAGTCATGTTCAGAATATTTACAACCTCTCATTGGGAGATGAAGACCCTCTCCAGCCCGCTGACCTAGACTGGGTTAGGTGTCCTGCTATGGTCAGCAAGATGGGGGCACGAGCGAGGTGGGGAATTTATAAGCTGAAGGCTTGAGGGCCCATGTGCTCCCCGATGTCTCCTTTCTCTTGGTGCATCCAGGCAGAGTCCAAGAGCAGGCTGCTTTGTAGGTGTGGCTCCTGCTGTGAGGGTGGGGATGTTCTGTAATGAGTTCTGTAGTGGAGCTCAGAGCTCGTGGGACAAGGCTAAGGACAACCCTTAGCTAGGGCTGCCAGCTACTGAGACTGTCTGGGGGCATTTCACCTCGGCCAGCTTAGCCTGGATGGGCTGATCTTACTCAGATCTTAAGGTTGCTTTGAAATTAGGAAAATTCCTTGTTTTTAAGGGAAACCCCCAATAAAACATCTCCGCATGCTATAACCCCCAATAAAACATCTCCGCATGCTATAACCGAAGCAGACCCTGCAGGCAACTGTTCTGGAACTGTGTTACAAGAAACTGCATCTTAGCGATCTGCAACAACAGAAGTAAATATGAAAGAAAAGAACAAAATATGAAAGAAAAAGGGACAAAAAACAAGCTGGGCATAGTGGTGCATGCCTGTAAGCATCAGCCTATGGAGTGCAGCTGGAACTGGGGATCGCGGTTCAAGTCCCACCTGGGGCAACATAGCAAGACCTAGTTCCAAAACAATAGCTGGGCGTGGTGGCGCGTGCCTGTAATCCCAGTTATCTGGGAAGCTGAGGATGGGGGTTGCATGAGTCTGTGGTACTCTGGGCAACGTGAGCCTGCGGTTCCATGGGCAAAAATAGCAAGACCTAGTCTTAAAAAGAAAAGAAAAGAAAAGAAAAAGGGACAAAAAGCAAAGTCAAAATGCTATTCTCTTTCTGGGGTCAAGCAGTTATTTTAGGCAAAACTACCATTTGGTAGGTCTTCAGTTTTGGGAGATGCCGAATTTTTACTTTCATTCGTAACATAGGGCTCCTTAAATTCAGGAGGCTCATAGATGTGGGAGTTCTCAGTTATTTTCATAGATTTAGATTTTTTTTAAGGTAAAATATGGTTGGTACCCACACCAAATCCCTTTAAAACATTTTTAAATATTTATCTTGAGATGGGAATAGTGTTTTTAATGAAGACAAGACTTCACAGAAAATTCAAACAAGAGAAGGTGTCTAAGCTAAATGCATTTGGTAGGATTAAAAACCTTTAAAATAGACATTTTCTAGCACTAATAAAAATGATCATTTATTTCTTTCTAGGTCAGGCCCTCGTAAGGGCCTCGTAAGGCCTAAGATCTTTCTAGATCTGCCCTCGTAAGGACTGCAGAGTTTTATCCAGAGAGCAAGAATTTCAGATTGAGTCTAGGAAGAAGCTAGTCTATAAAGCCATTCTGAACGGTGTTTTCCTGTTCTGTCTTCCCGCTGAACCTTGTATTCATGGGTTTTATTCCATGTATATAACAATTCTCTGCAAAACTTATTTGCCGAAAAGTAAATACCTTGTTGTTGTCATCAAACAGTCAGTTTTCAGAGATTTCAGTTTAGTTTTATGACTGTCACAGAAAAACAAATATTTCCTGATCTGGGTTTTGGGAGCATGGTTACATCTTTTAATTTAGCTGATTGGGGGGGGGGGGTGAGCGCTGTGCTATCTAGCTTCTGAAATTTGTATTATTAAGAAGAAATGTTCAGCTTCTAAGAGTGAATTTTCGAAAGTGTTCATTTAAAAGACCCACTTCTCTGGGAAATCGGCGCTCAGTCTTTCCTTGACAAGTTGAGCCAAGATGAACCTACGTCTTCCTACGTGCTGTAATTGCGGGTTCCTTAAAAAGAATCAAACTAAAACAACGTCCCCGCTATTCAGTACCCGGAATCAATGATAGTATAAAGAAATGTTAGTAAATACTTCCTATTATATGTAAAAATGTCCCCGTTTTTGGTCAACTTCAATACTTGGATCATTATTTAAATGTAAAATAAAGGTGTCGTGGAACCATCTTGCTTGAGACGCCCGTGGGAGTGCAGGCATCTCAATCTGGGTTGGCTCTTGATTGGGTCTACAGCTACACAGACACACCAGGCAGGACCAGGGGGGCTGGAGGCAGGTGAGCCCCCAGGTCCCCAGGAATTTTCAGTCTCTCTTTTTTTTTAAAGAGACTATTTCTCACTATGTTGGCCAGGGCAGTCTCAAACTCAAGTGATTACTAGCCTCAACCTCCCAGGTAGCTGGGATTACAGGCATGGACCACTGTACCTGGCTGATTTTCAGTCTCTTTCTCTGGGCTCGCTCTTTCTTCCTCTGGGCTCTTTCTTGCAGTCCCTTTCTTGTGTTCCCTCCTCCCTGGGTGCTCTTACCTGTGGTGATGACGCCCCTTTAGCGCCTCATCCTAGGCCCAGGTGTATCCACTCATGCATGTGCACGTGCACAGGGCCAGGTGTGTACAATCATGGGAAGGGCACAACACCACAGGTGCTGGTCATAGAGGCTGATGGAGGGAAAAACCTGACCAACTCATTCACCCTACAACAGGCTATTGAATAAGTGTATGAATTTCAGTTTGACAACTCTGGTGGTGTGCCAGTTGGCCCTACGATACACCTGCCAGTGCGTGTTTTCAGTTTTTCAATAAATGGAGCTCTATGACTGAAACGGGGCAATTAGAAAAGGTTTTTTAACTTTGAGTTACACACACATCCAGGCCTGCTTCTCTCTACGAAGCAGGCTACTAGCAGTTCATATTAATAATTATCTTTTATTTTCACATTGTCTAAAACCTTCCTCAACATTGTCTAAAGTCTTTTCTCCAGATTGCTTAACAACCCTCAGTCTCTCAGTCCTGATCATCTCACCAATGTCCAGTCAGAGTTTCTCTCCAGACACTTAAAGACATGTTCTTTTGACTGCTCCCTTAACTTACTCCTCCTTATCTTCTATACTATCTTCTCCTTATCTCTGAAGAACAAAAACTCCATAATACCAGACCAACAAAGTCCACTTTCTTTTCAACCCTAACTTTTATACAACCTCTTTCAAACACAAATCAAACTCAACAAAACAAACTCCAACATAGAGTTCAAATCTACAAACTTCTTAACTACATTTAACACACATACTACCAACCTAAGCCAGCCAAAAGCTATAAACTCCCAAGCCTTAACCACATAACTCACATCTTTACAACATAGCCAATTCCAATCTCTCTTCTATTAAATCTCTATCTGATCTCCATATTAAAATCCCTCTCTTTATTTCCACACCCTTTATATACACTAATTTCCCACCTTTCAAAAACACCTCAACCATTGTACTTCTTTCTCCCTCCTACATCTCCCTAAAAAAAAAAATCTAATTAAAATCACTCTCACATTTTAACATATCTATCCTTAAAATCTACAATCTTAAACAAGAGACAATAAAAAAAAATAACACCCTCTATCATGACTAAAATTTTTTTTTCACAATCCATGATCCAAAGAATTGTTATAGAATAAGACAATGTTAAGTATACAGACGTACAAGCCTGACATGAGATTTAGACCCAAACTTTCACTTCCACTTCTTGCCTGTTGGCAAGTTATTTAAGAACTCTGAACCTCAGTATAAAACAGAGATGATAACAATACCCACTGCAAGGATTATTGTCAGGATTAAACAAAGTAATTCCTATACAGTGCCTGGCATCACACCAGCTTGTTGGTACTAGATGCTATCAATAGATGCTAACTATTATCTTGTGAAGACTTTTGAAATCACATTTTTGCAATTACTCATAATTAACTTGCATGACAGACAACACATCGACTCCACAGCCATTACCTTTATTGCTGAAATCATCAATTAACACAATTTCTGCTAAATACTTCCTCGGTGTCCTTTTAATTACACTGTGGACTGTCCTCATGAGGGTGGACCAGCCCTCATTATGGAAGACGATGACAACACTGGATGTGAGCAGGTTTTCATCATAATGCCAATACTTGCACCTGCAAAGGGAAAATTTCACCTGTTAGCAGTGATCGATAATGCTTGGCTCCAAATTGACTACAATTATGTCTTCTGATTGGATTAAATATTGTTGATGGAGGTGAAAGAAATACAACCTTTTCTATTTTAACTGAAGCCCAAGACAAAAGGGAGAAACTGCTAGGAAATGAAGGGACTCACAAACACAGCTACTTTGTCAATAAACCGCATGTGTAGGAACAGAAGACTACTTGGGAATTTGTACTTCTCAGCAGGGAGTGCTTAAGATACTATTACAGCTCCCAGGTGGTTGTTTATACTTCCTTGATGACTTAGATTTCAGTTTATGTTCCTTTATTGAACTTGAGCTTCTGGTCAAGAGACAGATCTGACTTGCTGTGAATAAGGATGGTACTCAGAGCTTATTGTTATGTGATGGGGGGTGGTGGTCTTTTATCTCCTCTTTAGCTTCAAATGAAGTCTTGTTGCATTTAGGCTTTATCAGTAAATAATACAGGATCCTGCAGATTATGCAAACAACATTTGGGCTGCAAGTTCCCGCAACACACATATATACTATCACTAGTCTACAACCATGTTGTGCATGTGCTAGTGTGTTTGTGTGTGGGAATAACTCATCTCACCCCCTTTTAAGGTGGTAACTTACTTCTACATCATTCACTGAGACTCTAAAAAGTCATTTTGGTTTTCTTCTCCCTGGCATTCTTAATCTAATAGGGAAGATACTTTAGGCATAGGAAACAAATTCTGAGTTTGGAAAACACTGACTTCTAAAAACTACCCACTTTCATTTTTAAGTAAATTGAGAATTTCTCCTGTCTTCATCTACAATCTCTTTTACTCATTCTCAAGATAAAAAGGAGGTGGAAAAATGCTTGCAATCTACATGAAATAGTGCTGACATCCAATGGTTGAATAAATTAGCAATGCAGAATATGAAATTTTACTTAGCATTCAGAAACCAACATGCATTTTCAATGAAAGAATTACCACTGTTACATCCAATCACCCAAGCACAGGAGATTGGGGGGAGTGAATTTTATCCAAGTACTCAGCTTCTAATGCACTTTGATTGAAATTATACAAATGAAGCTCCTTGACAACAAACTAGAGTCAAGTTTACTCCTTATATTTCATTACACATAGCGAAATAAAGAATCTAGTCATTAAAGGAACTTATAAATTAAACTATCTAAACTTATCTAAACTTATAACTTAAGTTTAGATCTAACTTATAACTTATAACTATCTAAACTTATAAATTAAACTATCTAATTAATATTCTCTGAATATGTTCCATTTTGTCAATGAAGTTCCTCAAAAAGATTTTATAATAATTCAGATGTGGATTACCCAACACAAGGGGCTGATATTACAGTCCTCAATCTGGATACAATTCTGTCCTAAGTATATTTAAATGACATTAGCACTGTGTGTGAATATTTTTGGCAATAGTATCAGATACTGCAAATCCCTGGAACTCCCTTCCTTCAAATTACTGTTCAATCCAGTATTTCCTACTCTGTACTTCTGTGGCTGAAACTAGCCTAAAATGCCATGTTTCATGTTTATATTTACTGCATTTATGTTGACTTACGTGCAAGTTCCAGCAGGTTCTCTCTGATGAGTTTGTCTATTGGTGTATAGAACTACCCCTTCCCAGTTTTTTTATGCTGGAAATTGGATTAGTATGATTTCTATCTCTGTATCCACTGTTTATATGGATGACTATAAGGTCAAATACAGCGCTAAGGCTATATGTAATTCTTGAGGGTGGCTATCACCTCATTCATCAATGTCCTTTAACCGCACCATCATTCACACTACATTTCTCTATCTAGTCCATGGGGATCTGAAGACTTTACTGGAATATCCTGCTAAATCAAGATGCATTAGGTATCACACAGCCTCTCAACCCAGGAGCAAAAGCTCGTATGTTTTATAAGACACACTAGTTTGGTCAGACTCCTTCTCACAGTGGTACCTAGTGACCAGTAGTACTTTGTAAGTATGTTAGAAGTGATCACTCCTAGGAGCTTAACAGTGCATCAGTGCCAAGTTTCCATCACCAAACTTCTTCTCCTTTAGAAAACACAAGGCAATATTTCCCCACCACCGGTTTCCTACACCTACCAGCTCTTCTTTTTCCCAATACCTCAGGATCACTGACAGCACTCATCTCAGACTTGGCTGGCAGGTTCTACAATGCCCAGTGCTAGCAGAGTGTAATGACCTCACTGAATATAACGCCGTCGGTGCTTTCTTACTCTGCGCTCCCCAGATCTGAACTGAATTCCCCATTAACATGTCAGCGCTAACACTTTCAAGAGGGGTCATTCTGGCAGATGGCCAAGAAAACAAACAGTGCTGCGCATCCTGTTTTCTCTCACATGTTACAGTCACAGAATCTGCCCTATCATCTGACTACTGTTTGCCTTTTTCTTTATTTTACTCCAAATTCTTTATTTCTTTATTTTTTAGAGACTAGGTCTCTCTATATTGCCAGGGTTGTCTCAAATCCACGGATTCAAGTGGCTCCCAGCCTCAGCCTCCCAGGTAGTTGAGATTATAGGCACCCACCATCATGCCTGGCTCCCAAACATGTTTTAAAGCTCATCTGTGGGGGCCATCTTTGGCAGACACCACCGGGGACACGTGACCAGAACGTCTCCTGTTTCTCTGAGAGCTGCCCGTTGGTCTCTGCCATGGCCTACATGCCCACCACTCTGGAGAAGGGGCCACATGTTGCCCTTCTGGTCTAGAGGAACGGACAGGGAGGGTGCCTGCCTGGTGGGTCTATTAGGCCTTTCCCTGGACTTGGTTTTGAGACTTTCTCAGCTGCTTGAGCAATCCTGTGAGGTGCGTGCTGGCAGCTATTTTCATGGGAAAGCAGAGAAAAAGGAGAGGAGACCCATGAATATTCAAAGAGAAAGAGCAGGATTTCGGCTCGACTCTCACCTCAGGTACTTCCCGAACCTGGAAGCCATGGGCTTCTCCCTAGAACTAGGAGATACTCCAGGTCCTTGTACCAGTCATCTGTACTCTGCTCTTCCCAACACCTTTTCTTTTTCTGGATTATACTAATTGATTTAATATATATATATACACACACACATATTTTATATATTTATTATATATAATATATATAAAACCAACTAGTATAATTGATAAGCATGCTAAGCTTATCATGTCTAACATGATAAGCATGTTAGACAAGGATATATATATATATGTGTATATATATATATATATATATATATATATACCCACACACATGCTATTATGGGCATTTTTATAAACTCCAGTTCACTATGCGTATGTCTTCATAGATTTAAACGGCAGAGGCTTTTATTCTTTCACTATCTTTTAAGATGCCAATCTATCTCTTATGGTTTGAGGCTTGGAGATCACCCTCTGTGGTTATTGCTGGAGTTCCAGGAACACAAGCTAGAGATGGCCTCAGCAGATGGTATTATTTGATAGGTCCCTAAAAATAATTTTTATGAATGTACTAAACTGACTCAGCTTAAGAGAATTACATATGCTAACCAAACAGGAGGCTGTTAGAGAAAATATTCATTGGGAGTGAGAAAAAAAAAAAAATCCACACGTTTTCATATGGCCTAGTCATCACTAGGAAAACTGCCTGTAAATTCTTGCTGCGAGCCGAGGGTTGCCTGGTAAGCCTGGAGACCTGTTTCATGGCCTTGGGGGTGCTCTGTGGGTCCTCTACTACTAAACAGATTTGCTAATAGACTAAATTCAGGCTGGCTGATCCAGATCCTTCTCCCAGGGAAAGTGGGGACACGATGATGGAATCTTGTTTTGGGTTCCCCTATTCTTACTTCCATGAGACCGTTCCCTTTTAAACACTGTAGTCTACCCAGGCTGGTAGTGCACGCCTGTAGTCCAAGCGCTGGGAGGCAAGAGGCCTGGGATCACTTGCGATCTCGGGTTCGAGACTACCCTGGGCAACATAGGGAGACCTGGTCTTGGAAAAAGCAGCCAGGCGTGGTGGTGCGCGCCTATAATCCCAGCTACCTGGGAAGCTGAGGCTGGGGGTTGCTTCCGTCTGTGGTACCCCGGGCAACGTGAGCCTGCGGTTCCACGGGCAAAAATAGCAAGACCTCGTCTCAAAAAAAAAAAAAAAAAAAAAAAAAAAAAAAAAAAAAAAAAAAAAAAAAAAAAAAAAAAAAAAAAAGACTGAAAAATAATTGTGGGGTCCTTTCCTGAAACTGCAGACTACGGAGTCCTGTCCACGGGTTTCGGCCCAGCTTGCAGGGCTGACGACACCAGCAGCGAGTCCGCTGAGCGCCAGCGCGGTGGGGCGACTTCCCAACACCCTTTATTTCCTTTCGTTCTGAAAACGAAACACGAGCTCGTATTTGGACAGATGTGTCCACTTAATGAGCTGAATCTCAAACCACACCTTGGGGGGAAAGTCTGGCCGCGGACCCTGGAACTCACATGTGTTCTCACACTTTCCTGTGAGACGCCCTGGGAGGGGGAGAGAGACGCTTCCGCAGCTCAAGCGGCGGGTTTGCGGCCCTGGGGGACTCAGGTCCCATGGGAGCTCAGAGACGACACTGCACTTTTACAGAGGCACCAGCCTGCTGGGCGCCAAGGGGTGGGGATGGAATCGACCACTACGAACAGGAGTGAGGGTGACGGGAGGAGAGGTGGGGGTGCCTGGTGCAAGGCCACGACTGGCACACAGTGACCCAGCTACTCTTTCTTGCTGCGCCATATTCCACACAGGCCTTCGGGTGCTTACGGACACATACACACAACGCAACACTCCAGTCGTTCATTCTAGAAACAGAACAAGAGGGGATGGAGGAAAGAATCAAGACTGAGGTTAAAAGCACCTCTGTGACCTGCTACAGATTCCTGCCTGCATCATCTTTGGCACTGGGGAATCAAATCCCAGGCCCACAGCAACGGGCAGCGTTAAAGGGGCTCCCTCCTTTGCCAATCAATGGGGGAAGAAAGCCACCATCAGTGTGACCCCCTGGCAGAACTGCTGACAGAGGAGAGAAGCTCAGTGAACCACCTAGGGAAGTCTGCCCCAGCAGTGACAGCGCTGTCAGCTGGGAGTTACAGTCCCAAACCCAGAACGCACGGAACGCACTGTCACAACAGATGACAGATGCCAGAAACGGTCCCGGAGAAGCCACCACATCTGTCCACAAGTTCCCGACATGCTTGGCCTGACTATGCCTCAGCTGCTCCTGGAGACCCCAACAGTCCTGTCTGTTGCTGCCCAGGAGGGCAAGTCCGCACTCAGGGGGCAAAAAAGGACATAGTGTGAAAACAAAAAAGGCAAGTCCTGTGGGCCAGACAGACCAACAACTTGCAGCAAGAGGAGCTGGAGTGACCAGAAGGGGGAAGGAGAGAAAGAGGGGGTGTGTGGTGGGGGTCATGCAAACATGACCGATGTTGTATGATTATAAAATAAAACATGTTTAAAAAAGCACCTCCAGAGGCCCAAGGGCACCTGTGCACCCAGTTCTGGGGTGCCATTCACAGGGACTACACGGCAAGTGCAACCCCCCCCCCCTTGGGCACCCTGCCACTTGCCATGGCCGGGTCATTATTTGGCTTCAATTTCTCTAGCAGGGAAACCTGGTCTGGTTTCTGTGTTTAGCAAACTAGTTGTCAAAAGTACAGCGTTCCTGGTGTGAAGACCAGCTGGGGGGTTTTCTCCGAGGCCTCCTTAGGGTAAAGGTGTTCGGGCTGTTTTTCAGGGAGGCTGTTAAGGGAGACCGATGGCATTAAACCCAACTCCAAGTCGGTAAAAAGAGCCATGCTGAGACCACGCTGTGAACTGAAGTTGAACATGGATGGGAAAATCACACTTTGCAAACATGCTTTAAAATGTTGATTGAGTCATCTCCTGTGCTGCGGTTCAACCCTCAGAGAGTGATTATGTGTCTTTCTCAATGGACTCTAACTGCAAGACGGAAATCGTGCTGACCTTATGGGAGACTTGTGTTTCCAAAAGCAAATTTCAACCCTGCGAACGATGGAAGAAGAGGGATAAGCTTCTGAGGTAGCACGGTGACTTCAGGCTGGAGTTATTAAAACATTTCCCAACTGTTAAATACTGAAGGGGTCATCAATACAGGCTGAGTAGAAGTCACTTCTGGAAGTCTTTACACTGATAGATACTAATGCTCCTACAGCAAATTGAGCTACACTAGATCATTTTTTTTTTTTTGAAGACTCAGCTGCAAAAACTGGGCATACAGATGTGGAAAGAGTACATAATGTACAAGCATTAGCATTAACTGACTCACAGAACAGGCAATTTCTGTGGCTAATGAGAATATATTATCTGTGCTGAGTGATTTATCTTGTTAAAGGTTTTAGGAAGTCAGTTTGTTCATTGAGCAGGTAATGTAATTGATACATCTGAGATGTTTAATAAATATTGTGGAGAAAATCTGATAGTATTATTTTAAGAAATCACTAGTTATCTACTTCTGTGCCTGTATTAATCGGATTATCTTTACTTCTCTCTTACATCTTGGTTTCACGGTAATCTTCCTGGAAATCACATCCTCTTGGGGCTAATGAACCACCAAAAGTGAGTTGAAGCCAACTATCGCAAGCATCATGGCTAGAAGATGGGGTGGTGTGAGGAGTTAGGATGTGAGGTGGTAGGCTAGTTCTCACCCTGAAGAAGAGGTGCCAGGCACCTCAACTGCAACCCAGGACAACATTTTGTCCTCATTAAAATCTGGCAGAACTGATGGTTACATTATTAGAGAAACGCAGCTGACTACTCTCTCCAGAGAGCCTGCTTTCAATTTGTTACCCTTTCACTAACAGGTCTATAGATAAGCCCTTGGCAAGGAGAGATAATTAGGAAAAAAAAAAAAAAAGAAAGAAAGAAAAGCAGGTAGAAGGGCAACCTAAACCTGGCATGGGGGAGGAGGATGCTGACACAGCATTGTGGGCCAGGGAGGTGGCGAGGAAGGGGGTGTGTGTTAAAGATCTGAAGATAAGCTACCAAGAAAAAGGAAACAGTTAATAATTCATTCATGACTTGCTAGGGATCTGTGCTACTGAAACAGCCAAAGGTGGGCGCAAAGTCTGAACCCTAAGTCTGGGCGGTGAAGCACTGTTTATAACAGCGAGAAACCGGAAGCGATTCTAATGTCCCCAGATAAAGGACAGGGGAAATACACTGTGACCATCTCTTCAGGGGAGCAGCTGAAATGGGCTAAAATAGAATGAAAAGCCTAACTGGGTGGTAGGTGATTTTCATTCTCTTGTTTTAAGCATTCTGCGAAAGCGGACAGACTTTCCTTTTTCGAAACATTTACAAATGAAGGTCTTACCTGAGACAACCACAAGAGACAGACTCTCCCACTTCAGCAGCAGCCACCCCCTGGGCAAGAGTCCCACCCTGGTCCTGTCACCTTCCTGCTCTCCCCAGAACAAACTCTTCCCAGGGCAACAAGAGGGGACTTGGCCCTCACTTTGTGAGGCGCTGCTGGGTCATAACTAGTCTGAGAAGAGGGGGCATGTTTTCCAGAAACAGCCCTACTTATATCTATTCTCATTTTGACACAACATTAGGATAGTGGCCAGGTTTGCAAATTATGTTTAAGGGTGCACTGTATTCCTGTTATTTTTTTTTTTCTTCTTCCTGATACTGGATGGCTCTTCCATTCATTCCCACAGCCCTTTGGCTAGCTGGATGCAGTGCGATGGAGCAGGGAACAGGGAACAGTTGGCTGGAAGCAGGAGCAGCTAGAAGCAAAGACAACATGCTTAAGTGGGGCAGGCAGACAGAACAAGGCAGAGGAGCCTGCTGGGAGGAGTGAGGGCTGGAGGGTGGCTCTGGAGACCGGTAACTCCAAAGAGGAAAGTCCGCTCTTCTGAGGTACAGAGGATGTTTCAAGTGTTACCAGATACCACCGTTTCAGAGAAAAAGTATTGTGCGGGGTAGAAAAAGTAAATGCTTCAAAAATGACCCAAAGTTTTAGAAGTTCTAGATCTTCTGTGAAGCTTTTTAATAAGTTTAGACATTCTGAGGCAATCAAGATAAGCTCGATTCTGTTTCTGAAGAGTGAAAAAAAAAAGACTTTAAATTTCCCTCATGAACCTGGACTCTCCATCACATACAGCACTGTCAACTAATGCTGCCTCTGAAAAATAAGTGAAAAAAATGTCTCCATGAAATGTTCCATCTCCTACCACATTGACAACAACAGTAGCTTTGTAGCATTCAACAACTAAGTGGTTATATATCTCGGCTGGCATTGGGTATCTGCAGAGTCCAGTGACAGTCTTGTATCATCATTTTTTTTTTTTTTTTTTTTTTGGAGACTAGGTCTTGCTATGTTGCCCAGGGTAGTCCTGAACCCGTGGACTCAAGTGATCCCTGGCCTCAGTCTCCCAAGGCTGGGATTACAGGTACATGCCATCACAGCCGGCTATTTTTTGAGATTAGGTCTCAAACCCACGAACTCAAGTGATTCCTAGACTTAGCCTCCCAAGGCTGGGATTAAAGGCGGGTGCCACCATGCCCATGTATTATCATGTTTTTTTCTCCACAGGATTAGGTGAACAACTTCCAGACATCCAGCAGCCTTGGCTTTACCTCACCCCAGCATCACATCTGCTCATAACCCATTTCTTTCCTGTATTACTCCAACTGGGCATGATGGCCAGGGTCTGTTAGACCTTGTTGTCTTTTATGAAGAGACCAAGATTGAAGTGAGAAACAGAGGTAGGTCTAAACCATTTCTCTTGGGGAGGAGAGAACAAAATCTACAATGATGATATTTCTTTTTTTGAGACTAGGTCTCGCCATTTTTACCTGTGGAACCACAAGCTCATGTTGCCCGGGGTACCACAGACTCAAGCAATCCCCAGCCTCAGCTTCCGAGGTAGCTGGGATTATAGGCACGCACCACCACACCCAGCAATATTTTTTTGGAACTAGGTCTTGCTACATGCCCCTGGCAGGACTCAGATCATGATCCCTGGCCCCAGCCGTGGCTTCCTAGGCTGCTGCTTACAGGCATGCGCCACCATGATGGCAAATGATGATATTCCTGATACATGTCTAGCTTAGGATATTAAACAGATTCCAGGTCTGGGACTGCTTGAGTTCATGGGTTCAAGACTGTTTCGGGCAAAGTAGCGAGACCTGGTCTCAAAAAAGCAGCCGGGCATGGTGGCAGATGCCTGTAATCCCAGCTACCTGGGAGGCTGAGCCTGGGGATCACTTGAGTCAGTGAGACTAGGACTACCCGGGCAACGGAGCGAGACCTAGTCTCAAAAGCAAAACAAAAGAAAAACAACAAAAAAAGAGTTGGGAAACCACCGCAGAGGCTACGGGGTCACTGCTGCCCTGGGAAAGTTGCTAGGCTAGTCTCAGGGTCTGAAGTCTGTACCTCCCCTGGAAGCAGAGATCCCCTGCTCCTAACCCGGTGCTCACGGTGATCACAGTGCCACCCCAAAGAACAGAGATGGACTGCCTGGCAAAGCGTGTCCGCCCCAAAACCACAGGGTGCCAACAGAGACCCTGAGGGAAAGGCAGCCCTGAGCTTGTCTTCTCTGGGGTCGTAGCCTGTGACAGGCAAGAGGGATGGCCGGGTGGTCTGCATTTCCTAGTGGCAAAGCTTCTGGTGCCAAAGCCACTAGCGAGAGGTAAGAGAAGGAGAATGAATCACATTCTCGCAACTCAAATGAAAGTTATGCTTTGCAAACAGGTCTTAGGCCACAGAGCAGGGCTTACATCAGAAGGGTTGTAAGTAGTCAGGGTGAGTCAGGAAGCTTCTGTGAGATACTCAGGGATGCGTTGTATGAAAAGGTGCCTCAGAAGGACCCTCTAAGCCAGAGGTCAGCGATAGGGGGTACAGAGGAAGCGGATTGGCAAGGAGATCGGACTGGAGAGAGCAGCCAGCATCAAGAAGACATTGATAAACCCCAAATGAGCATGGACTGGCTGCACAACGCAAAGCTAAGACTACAAACCATCAAGCGTGATATGCCGTTTCCCAGGAACACTCTCTCATTCGACAAATGGACACAGCCACAAAAAAAGAAACCAATCAACTCAACATAAACCACAAAAGAACAATGAGAGAGGAGACCGAGTGAACAAAAGAGGTGTGTGTGTGTGGGGGGG